>APFE031757417.1:0-23562 GCA_000404065.3 Pinus taeda
AGTGACCTGCTTTATCGCAGATGTAACATCGTCCTTTTCTTCCACCCTTAGGTCCAACCTTTCCTTTTGATTTAGTCCTGGAATTATTTCTTTTCTTAGCATGAGAAGAAAAGGCAGCAGGAGGACCTTTACGCATGGGCATTTCTTGCTCTTCTACCCTTGTTTCTTCTTGAATGCATCTAGCCATTAATTCCTCGAAACTAGAAATTATATTATTGTTCAAAAGAGTAGCCCTGAACACGTACCATTCGGATGGCAATCCTCCAAGAGTCGTGAGTGCCATTTCTGTCAGTAATAGTCTCCCCAATAGATAGGAGATCGTTTTTTAATCTCGGTGATTCTTAAGAAGTATGCTTGCATACTCTCATTTTTACCGTTTTTTATTTTCCTCAGTTTATTTCTAAGAAACAAAACTTGATTTCCATCATTAACTTTAAATAAACTCACCAATCTATCATAGATTTCCTTGGAGGTGTCCAGTTCAGAGATGTAGGCCACCAAGTGCTTGTTGATAGAGTCCCGGATGATCTTCTTTGTTTTGACTTCTCTGTTTTTCCATTCGTTCCAGGCAGCAAAGGATGCATTTGATGGAGGCTCAACAATATTGCCTCTTACATGGTCCAACACTCGTTGATCTTCTAGGATTAGATTGATAGACATCTTCCATCCGTGATAGTCAGCTTTCTCACGGAGCTTGAAAAAGTGTTAAGGACCCCACAGTTCTTTTAAGATAGCTTTGCCAATCTTCTCTTCGGTGATTTCTCTTGCTCTTGCTCGGGCTTTGTCTTCACCTCAGCGCCGATACCATGTTAAGTTATGGTATGTTCTATGCTTATAACAATTTACTTCTTTTCCTTATTATATTCCACAGATTAGCAATCGCATGTACATAAAGTAAAGTGCAGATAAAACATTAAACGATCAATAGAAAACAAGCCAAGACAAGAGACACAAGATGTGGCGGCTAGCCAAGGACAAACCCCACAATGTGTGGGGAAACCCTTTGATCAAATCTTCTTTTATCTTCAATAATTTAGCAGAGAGAAATAGTACAATAAATCTGATTTATATCAGCAGTAGCAAACCCTAGATCAGCAGCATCAGCATCAGCAGCTTCATCGTCAAACTAGGGCAGACAATATCTTACAAACCGACCGTCGGATCAGCTTGATTCCACCACCAAAAGTTGTGGCTTCCAGAGGAGGTTCAGATGAACCTACAGCGTAGTTCAAATGAGGAGATCTTCTGGTCCACGCAGGTCAAACTTCACTTCTGCAGTTGCAGCTTCAGTTTCAGCAGCTTCCTTTAAACTAAGGCAGTCGATATCTTGCAAACAGTTCGTCGGATTGACTTGATTCCACCACCAAAAGTTGCGGCTTTCAAAAGAGGTTCAGATGAACCTACAACGCAATTCAGATGAGGAGATCCTCTGGTCCACGTAGGTCAAACTTTACTTCTGCAGTCGCAGTGTCAGTTTCAACAGCTTCCTTCAAACTAGGGCAGTCGATATCTTGCAAACTGTCTGTCGGATTGACTTGATTCCACCACCAAAAGTTGCGGATTTTAGAGGAGGTTCAGATGAAGCTACAACGCAGTTCAGATGAGGAGATCTTCTGGTCCACACGGGTCAAACTTCACTTCTACAGTTGCAGCTTCATATTCAACAGCTTTCGGCTTCACATGTGTGAGAGATAGACCCTTTTTCTACGTAGTAGAGAAGAGACTCTTTTCTGCGCAGTAGAGAGAGAGAGATGTGATGAAATGAGTGAGTGCAAATGAGGAAAAGTCCTCTTGTATTTATACACAAATGATGATGTTTAAATAGATGCGACTATTGGGCTTCTGAGCCTACATGAGTTGTAGGTCAGCTTGATAATAATTCCATAATAAAATAAATTCATATCTCCATGAATACTTATCGGAATTGGATGATCTTTATATCAATCTTACACCTCTCGACAAGAGGAATCTAATAAAAATATTATCAGCCATGAATAAGATGACCCACATGAAGTTTTGCCCTGGTTGCCAATTTTAACAATTTGCAATGCATTTGGCTATCTACCATTTTGACATATGCCCAAGCAACATCTTTCACTCTAGGTGCCATTTTTTCACTTGGAAATCTAAAGAAAAAATCTGAAAATGAAAAGAAAAAAAGTAGCATTGCTTCAATGTTCATTTCTTTCACAAAATACACTCTTTTCAATTTCCAGATTTGCACAAAAAAAAAGAAGCAAAAATAGATTTTTAGAAGTGAAAAAAAATACCTCCAGGCACAAACTGCCTCCTCAAAGTTGATCCAACAAACCAAATCCTCAATGCTACTCCAATGGCTTCCCAAGAGTTCCTCACTCTTGCTACAATGCTTACCCAAGACTCCTCACTACTACTCCGAAAACAAGCTCCACAACTCCTCACAAACTCATTCAAATTCTCACTCAAATGCAATGAGATGGCTGTGAGGAAATAAGAGGGATTGGGTGGGTTTTATAGGGTTTAGAAGAGGGGAATGGACCCCAAAGAACCCAAAGGCAAATTACAGTGGGCTTTGGGGTCCCCAAAAGTCAATTAAAAAAAAAACGTCGCTGAAATGAGTTGCCCGGTCACTCTTACCGAGCCGGCCAAGTTGGCTCGGACTCGACCGAGCCAGCCGGGTTGTTACCGAGTCGGCCGAGTCGGAGTTGACTCGGCTGTTTTTTAAAACAGAGCCTACTATAAGTCTACATATTAGTGATCAACAACATGATCACTCCTAATCATGATCAAACTCACCACCACTACTAGACAAGAGATCATCAACATGAGCTACATAAATAATATGGCTCAGAGTTTGAGGACTCCTAAAACTCCTCTACAACGGTAGTAGTAGTAGTAGCAAAAATGAACATCAAAACTACAAATCATTGATCAACATGGTCACTCATGAAACTCATCATTGATTCAGCGCTACTAGAAATGGGATCACCAACAAGAGATACATAAATGTCATCTAGCTCAAAGTCTTCAGACTTGAATTGCTCAACCTTACAACATGATAGAAATTGAAAAAGGTTTAACATGTCTAACCGACGATTTGGGTTTGAGTGAAGGGTTCATCTCCTCAACCTTATAATGTGGTAGAAAAAGATTAGCATGCCTAACCAGTTGTTTTTCTTTGAGTGAAGGGTCGTTCTTGTTAAGGTCATGGTAGAGGAGCTCAACAATCAATACTACCAACATCAACAAAGTTCAACAATCAATGCCACCAACATCAAGGTTCTTAAAGGGCTTCATGCTCTTGATCAAATGCCAATCCCATACCCAAAATCAAATGGAAACATTGCAAACCCCCAAACCATGAAATCTTGAAAACCATTACGTCTGTTGAATTTTGAGTGAAATCTAAAATTCTAGTTTCTCCATATGAAATCCAATGAGGTCGAAACCACTCTCAAACATCCTGAGTCATTTCATGGTAATGTTAAAAATTTAAGTAAAATGATCAAAATGAAAAATAAAGGAAATGTCACTTTTACTTTAAGAAATTAACATTACCATTAATTGCCAAGATTGCTAGGGTTGAGATGTGTCAGGCAAATGAGAGGGTAGGCATGCTTTTCTTGGAGGGACTATTTTTGGAGGAAAGAAACCCCAAATTTCCCTCAAAACAACTTCAAAACTCACAAACTAGACTCTGTGGCATCTATAGCTGCCCTGGCAATAAACCGGCTAGTTTATGATAGAACTGGTTTGTCAAAATCCAATGAGAACATTGCAATCCCCCCAACCTTGAAACTCTGAAAAACTAATAAGTCTGTTGGATTTTGAGTGGGATCTAAAATTCTACTTTGGGAGTGTTATCGCTCAAACTAGCTGGGGGGTCTTAGAGGGGCACTTGCTAGGTTAAGTGCAGCAATGAAAATAAAGCCCACTGTCACCACAGCTAAAGCTTCCAACTCTTTACGGAACTTCACCGATGGGAGGAGACCCGATATATAGAGAATCACTTATGAAGGATAGATCAGCTAAAATGTGAGTGAAGTGATCTCAGGGACCCTTTCGTAGGGGAGGCTCAAGAATAGGACTTGCTAGCTTTTTAAGCAAGGTACAAGGCTTTCTAGGATAAGGGGATGAGGATTTAAGGGCTAGGTTTGAGGAGTTTGAATTATAAAGGAGCTTCCAAAACCAAAAAATCGTTGTTGAACTTGGTTTCTGTAATATTCCTAATGGAAATGTACAATGTTAAGAAAAGCAAACATAGCAGAAACACAAAATTTACAACACTTTTAACAACCATAAATCTCCATGAACTATGTTGATCTGAGCCATTTTATCAATAAATAAGAAGGTACAATGTGGTGTTGGAAAGAGTGCACTCGGGCTTACTAAAGGCAAGCTAGCTAAGTCCAAATGAATAATAAGAAATCCCTCTCTGATCTAATGTTGCTCTCTCCTAGCTCTACACTGAAACTACCCAGAAAATATGTTGTTGGATGCACAAAACTGTTGCTAGGGCATCCTTGGATGCTTAGAAAATTTCTGGAAATTAACCGTGGGCTCTCCACCGATAACCCACAAAATCCCATGAAGGAATGGCCAAATGTTGATCTTGGAATTTCAGCCCAATTTCCCCCTAGCTCCTCTTGTTGTTGGTTGAGTTGGGCCCCCTGCATGACCCTTCAAATCTGCCCATAAAATTTTTGCCAAATTATTTTTGGCCTCTCCTCAATAAACCCAAAAAAACCTAGAAAGGGTTTCTCCTAGTTTTGACTCTCCAAAATTGACCCCCAATTGCTTGACCCTCCTCCACAAGTAGAAGATGTAACCTTAAGCAAATGTTGCATTTGTTGCTCTGCCAAAATGCTAGAAAATCCCCCACAACACTTCCTAGGACTCCACCTCAAGTTTCAACCTAACTCCCTTCACTCCACAACCTCCAAGTGTGCCTCCTCCAAGAATTGTGCAGTCCTTGTACTGTTGTTGTCAATGCTCTCCCTGTTGTTGGTACAAACTAGTATAGGTAGGACTCCCTCCTTGGATTGGCACTCGAAGTCCACCAAAGCAAGGGTTGAGATATCTGCTCGGAGACACTCGTGTGGTAAACAACACTGCAAACTTGGCTTCAGCTCAAGCGTGCTATGTCAAAGACAATTTTTTTGAATAGATAAATGAATGACCAAAATGGGTGCCTACATGCAAATCCAAAGACAGTGGAGGCACTAATAACCTTGTTTCTACGGAGATGGCGGACAAGCTAGGATTAGTGAAGACACCCTACTCCTTAGAAAGTGTCATGGTTGCAGAAAGGACATCAGATTATTGTGACAGAACAATGCAAGGTAGAGATACAGATTGGTACGTATAAGGATGTGACATTGTGTGATGTAATGCCAATGGATATATGCCATGTATTGTTGGGAAGACCGTGGCAGTTTGATCAGAAAGCTATTCATGATGGGAGGAAAATAACTTATACTCTAGAGAAGGATGGAAATAAGCATACACTGCTACCATTGAAGGATTACGCTGACAAAGGAGCACCTGGAAACAGTGTTATGTTGATGAGTGGAAAGGCGCTGTTACAAGAGATTGGGAAAGGTAAAGAAATGCATTTTGTTGTCATAGGGAGACCTAAGGTAAATTTAACTTCCACAAACTTAGATGATTTACCTAAAGAAATCAAAACTCCGTTAAATGATTTTGTTGATATTATTGTGGATGAGTTGCCAAATGTGTTGCCACCAATCAGGAGTATTAGTCATCATATTGATCTAATACTAGGAGCAAGGTTGCCAAACAAAGCAGCGTACAGATTAACTCCTCAATAGAATGCGGAAGTTGGAAAACAAGTGCAAAAACTGATGGATAAGTGACTAATCAGAGAGAGTCTTAGTCCATGTGTTGTGCCAATAGTACTCAGTCCAAAGAAAGGAGGTGTTGGGTATACGACCAAAGTCCAACATTGACTAGAAGTGGGGAGGATCATGGGTATATAAGGATGGACAAATATCTCCATTGGTATGAAACCTTTTGGGGGTAAAGCCCAAAAACAAATCCATGAGGGCTTAGGCCCAAAGTGGACAATATTATACCATTGTGGAGATATGTGGTGTCCAGAGTTCTTACAAGTGGTATCAGAGGCAAGTTCCGAAGTTAGCTAAGTGGATGAATCCTCGGAATATCGAACGAAGATGGTGGGCCCCAGTAATATCACAATAGGATCCATGGATGAGCTCGATTAGACAGGCGGTGTGCTCTAGATTCTTCATGGACGTGTCCTGGTCCCAACACGGTGAAGAGGAGTTGACCTGGGATAGAGCAAGCTCTCGAGGCAGGTGGTGTTCCATGTAAGGCGTGTGCTTCCAACGCATTGGAGCGGAGAATCCTGGTTGGTAGAGAGTGGGCGGATGGATAATCGTTTGAGGGGAGGCTCGATGGTCCTTTGTTCGAGGGGAGGATTGTTGGGTATACGACCAAAGTCCCACATTGACTAGAAGTGGGGAGGATCATGGGTATATAAGGATGGACAAATATCTCCATTGGTATGAGGCCTTTTGGGGGTAAAGCCCAAAAACAAATCCATGAGGGCTTAGGCCCAAAGTGGACAATATTATACCATTGTGGAGATATGTGGTGTCCAGAGTTCTTACACGAGATGAAGGGCGTATGTGCACAAATTCTAGAGCCATAAACAAAATCACTATCAGGTATAGATTTCCTTTACCGTGCATGGATGATTTGATGGATTGTTTGAGTGGGTCAAAGTATTTTACTAAAATAGATCTGAAGAGTGGATATCATCAAATAAGAATTAGAGAAGGAGATGAATGGAAGATTTCATTTAAAACAAATTGTGGGTTGTATGAGTGGTTAGTGATGCCTTTTGGACTCACTAATGCACGTAGCACATTCATGATATTGATGAATGAAGTCTTGAAGGAATATGCAGGCCAGTTTGTTATTGTTTATCTTGATGATATTCTAGTTTGTAGTAGAAGTAAAGAAGAACATCTAGAGCATCTTAAATTGGTTTTAAGAACTCTATAGGAAGAGAAACTACTGATAAATTTGAAGAATTGTAGTATCATGAAAGGAATTAATTTACTTGGGATTTGTAGTTTCTAAAGAAGGGTTGAAAATGGATCCGGAGAGAGTCCAAGCAATTTGGAACTGGCCTATTCCAAGGAATATATTTGAGGTAAGAAGTTTTCATGGTCCTACAAGTTTTTATAGGAAATTTATCAGAGGGTTTAGTCAGATTTGCAGACCAATTCTTGAAACAATCAAGGACACTAATCAGTGGTTCAAGTGGACAGAAGCAGTAGACAGGTATTTTAAGTTGTTGAAGAGGAAAATCATAGAGAAACCAGTTTTAGCTTTACCCGATTTTGGAAAAGTATTGAAAGTTGAAATTGATGCTAGTGGAGTCGCAATTGGAGCAGTGTTGAGTCAGGAACAGAGACCAATAGCGTACTTCAGTGAGAAATTAAATAACGCTAAGAAGAAATATTCTTCTTATGATAAAGTCGCAATTGGAGCAGTTCTGAGTCAGGAACAGAGACCAATAGCGTACTTCAGTGAGAAATTAAATGAAGCTAAGAAGAAGTATTCTTCTTATGATAAAGAATTTTATGCTATTGTACAAGCCTTAAAAAAATGGAGACATTATTTGCTAGCAAAGGAGTTTATATTGTATTCTGACAATCATGCATTACAATTCATAAACAATCAACCAAAATTGAACCAGAAACATGCGAAGTGGGTAGAGTTTTTGCACAGCTTTACTTTTGTGATAAAGCACACAAGTGGTAAGTTGAACAAAGTCGTTGACGCTTTGAGTAGGGTAAATTTCATTGTGCAATAACTAAAAGTTAGTGTTGTAGGATTTGAAGAAATGGTTGAAATGTATAAAGATGATGCAGATTTCAAAGATATTTATACAGCAATACAAAATCCAATAGTTCATAACCGAAGTTAGTGGTTAGATTATCTTATAAAAGGAGGTTTATTGTTTAAAGGCAATAAGTTGTGCATTCCCAAATGTTCTATGAGGGAAAACATAATAAAGGAGAAACATAGTGGAGGATTATCTAGTCACTTTGGACAAGGCAAAACCTTTGCTCAGGTAAATACTTCTTATTATTGGCCAAAGATGCAAACTGATGTTAAGAGATTTGTTGAGAAGTGTAGGATATGTCAACATGCTAAAGGGAGAAGCCAGAATATAGGATTGTACCAGCCATTGCCAATACCAAACCAACCATGGGATGCAGTCAGCGTGGATTTTGTTTTGGGGTTACCTAAAACTCAAAGGGGGAATGATTCTGTTTATGTAAAAAGACTAGTGATGCAACATTTCATTGCATGTAAAAAGACTAGTGATGCAACACATATTGCTAATCTACTTTTTTCAGAAATTGTAAGATTACATGGATTGCCTGTAAGTATTGTGTCTGATAGAGATATAAAGTTTGGGAGCATTTCTGGAGAACTTTTTGGAAGAAACTAGGAGCTAACCTTGGTTTTAGTTCAGCATACCATCCTCAAACAGATGGACAGACCGAAGTAGTAAACAAAAGCTTGGGAAACATATTGAGAAGTTTAGTGTATCAAAATCCTAAGTAGTGGGATTTAGCACTAGCTCAGGTTGAGTTTGCTTATAATGACACTCCAAACCGAAGTACTGGAACAAGTCCATTTCAAATTGTTTTTTGGATGAATCCAAGAGGTGTGTACGAGCTCAGAAATTTGGGTAAACAGGAGACAAGAAGTGCAAAAGCTGAAGAGTTTGCGGAGCATATGCAGAGACTACAAGAAGATGTCAAAGGCAGATCGCAGGAAAGCAGTGGCAAATACAAACAGAGAGTAGATATGAAAAGAAGAGAGAAAGAATTCCAAATGGGAGATTTAGTGATGGTGTATTTGAGAAAATAAAGATTTCCTACTAAGACTTACAATAAGCTAAAAATGAAAAAGATAGGACCATGTAGAATTGTAAGGAAGTTTTCAACTAATGCTTATGAATTGAATTGCCAGAAGGGATTGGCATATCACCTATCTTCAATGTTGCAGATTTGTATCCATACAAAGAGACAGAGACAGAGCTAGAGGAGGAAACTATAGAAAATGAAGTTCAAACTTTGAACTGGGAAGAACAAATGCCAAAGACGGTTAAGAGAGACGTGGAAGCTGTTTTGGAGAAAAGAGTATCCAAAAGAACCAGAGGACAGGTTTATTATCAATATCTAGTCAAATGGAAAGGACAGCGAATAGAGGATGCTAGTTGGTTGACAACAACAGAGTTGCAGAAGTATGGAGTAAACCCTAAAAGTCTGAGGGATGATTCTTTTCTTCCTCAGGAGTTTGATGCAGGAGCATTTGGACTTAGCCAACAATGTGATGGTTTGTTCACATGTTGTGGCTAAATGAGTGAATTTCACTAACCTGAGTGGTCAAAATTCAGTTTTAGTTGAGAGGGTTGGATCTCTCGAAAATGATCTGTAATTCATTATTCTAATAGTTAGGAAATCGTCTTATTTTAGACTAAGGGATAAGTTGTTAGCATAGGTGTGTAATAGCGCTTGAAAATAGAGATTTAATTGTTAGATTGATTAAAATAGAGATCAAGTTGTTCTTAAAGTTAGAATAGGATTTGATTCATAAAAGGAAGAAAATGTAATGAAGAAGGATTAGTTGAGATTATTGAGGATTGAGGGAGAGGTGAGAGTTGAGTGATAGATAGATTTTGAGATTAAGACAGAGGTCTGTTAAATTGTTGTAATTGAGTGAGAGGGCCAAGACTCTGTAATTGCATGATTGCGTGTCAATTCAGGTGAAAACTCTCATTTACTTCCGTGAATCTGCGTTTTGAAACTCATCCGGGTATTTTTCTCTGTTTTTTGTATGTTAATTATAATCTTAGCATTTATGTGTTAATCATGGTATATAGTATTAAGGACAAGGGTAGAAGAGCACAAAAAAACTTGATCATGGTTGAAGGCCCATACTCCATCCCAACCATCGATCTAAGTTTCAACTGCTTATGTCATAGTCAATGGCGGGGTTAGGCTTGTTTTTAACCTGTGTGTTGGTTATAGACCCGCAGGCCATAGAATTGGATGGGCTCTGTTATTGAATGGATATCGGGGTTTAAAGTGTTCGAAGCTTAAGTCTAAACCGGGACCCGAATTTTTATGGATCAAGGTTTATAAACCATATCGGCTCCGTGACGCGGTATGTGTCGCATAAGTTCTCTGTGCGATATCGCTGTCCACCGTTGGATGATTGTTGATTGCCGACCGTTAGATCTGGAGAGAGGAGATCAATGACACATAGTGAAGTGCCTGTCTTCTAAAGGGAAAGTCAACGTGGGACCAGTGGTTTTTCAATTGTTGTTCAGTTGCTGTTCAATTGTTGTTCAGTTGTTGTTCAATTGATGTTCAGTTGTTGTTCAATTGATGTTCAGTTGTTGTTCAATTGATCCCCTGCGTCAAGTAGTAACTCTAATTTTTGATGAGCAGATTCCTTGGTTAGACGCAAAACGGTTTTGCTGCAACAGAATCAACGTCGGTTGGAAGAGAAAAACATACACAGAGGGAAAAATTCTCTCAAGGAACTTCAAGTCTCAAAAGTTTGATTTTCTAGCAACGGATTGGTAGTAGCTGAGTGCATATTTTCTCACTCCAAAAGGGGGTGCATATAGAACAACCAACAGCTAAGCGCAGGGAAAGAGGGAGTTTTTGACAGATTCAAAGATGGCTGCAACAAGGCTTAGAGATCTGGATAGGTTGGAGGGTTCCTCTAACTATGTCATCTAGAAGGTCAAGATGTCCTTCCTGTTAGATGAATATGGCCTGAAGGACTACATAGACAACATTGTGATAGGTCCCAAGCTGCGGATCAAATAAAGGAATACCATAAGGAAATGGTGAAGGCAAAGCGGTTGATCCTGGATGGAGTCCAGGACCATATACTCTCGCATATATCTAGCAAGGATATTATCAAACAGATGTGGGATGCTCTCACCCAACTATATCGGGGTACTTACGAGCAACAGAACCTTTTGGAAGAAAAGATTAGATGCATCAAGATGCAAAAATGGGAAGGAATAGATCTCTTCCTCACCAGGATTCAGGGGGTCCTGGATCAACTTGCACTTATTGAGGCAGCGCCTCAACCAATAGAGCTAGTGCAGTTATCACTGAGCAGTGTCTAGAAGGATTGGTAAGTCTTTGCTCAAAGTATATTGGGCAGAGACAAGATACCAGAATGGGACAGGATGTGGTCTGACTTACAACAAAAAGAGTTGACGTGATCTCATCTAAAGAGGTTCATCAGTGGCAATAGTAGCAGCGGATCAAAGGGTTTGAAGGAGCAGGAGAATGTGGCCCTCACATCGAAGGGTCCCATTCAGAGGCAGGGGGAGCAGAACAAAAAGAAGGACCTGTCGAAGGTCAAGTGCTTCAAGTGTGGTGAGTTTGGTCACTACAACACATAGTGTCCTCTTAAGAAGAAGGACAAACAGGAGAAGCAGGACCAATAGGCAGCATTGACGAATAGACAAGCTTCCTCTAGGCTATAGTTAGAGTTTGCTATGTTTTCATACATACTTCTAGGAGTCAAGTGGGGTGATCTGGTGTTGTAGCCCTAGAGAGCTACAAAGAGATGGAGGGGTCCTTAAGGAGTCCATCCGATGGATCATTACCTTGCTAAGAGGGCCCACAATATTCAGTAGCAAGATGTATTAGTGGCAGTTGATGCAGTCAGTACCAAAGTGATAGTTGCACACTAGTAGCAGTCAAATGTTGAGGAGTGCAATGCAGTGTTGACAACAAAGCCAGTGGCTCAGTGTAGAGTTAGCAGCAACCCAGATTTTTCAGTGACATTGCAGATGCTAGAAGTATTAAGGACTCGGGAGACAGCTGCATCATACTGAACACAGATGATTCAGTTGATGCTTCTCAGTTGCCGTAGTTGCAATTGTAGCATCAAAAAATGAGAGGGAATTGCAGTGCAAATGCAGAGTTGGCAACAGTATGGTGGTGTCAGCATCAACACAGATGCAACATCATAGTTGTGTAGTAGTTGATGGGCAGCAATAGCCAGACATCAGCAGTGTGAAAGAGGATGATACAGAGACAGAGTGTTGTGGTAGGATGTTCAGCACTAGAAGATAGTCCTCGCTAAGAGGGAGTGTTAGTTTTTGTAGCATTAGATGTGTTCTAGTCACGAAATTTGGTGGAGAGGCTAGAATGCATGAGATCTCCGTTATCGTTTTTGAAAATTCCAACTAGAAATGGGTTAATTAGATTATTAACCAATTTTTAATGTTTCCTAAGTCTAAACTTAGGAAAATTAATTAATTAATCACAATTAATTAATTCAAGGTGAGAATAATCTAGAAACCCACACAAATCGACTTCAACATGATCCTAGATTTTGATTAAGATTTAATCTTGGTCGTTGGAGTCCCAACAAAAGGTTATAGGAAAAATTCAATGGGCACTTGGAGAATACACTTGAGCAATTTGATTTCCTTGGTAACTAAATTTTTAGAGAGCAACAATAGTTGTCGGAGAGCCATAAATCAAAGGAGAGACAGTGAGGGGTAGGGATAGTGATCCGAAGGAAGCTTTCCACATCCAGAGAGGCGACAAGTGACAGAAGTAATCCACGCAGAAGTAGCGGAGGGACTGCACAATAGCTAAAGCAAAGTAGTTTGATTTAGCTGGGTAGGAAGTCAATTCAATTTCCAGAGGCCGAGAAAGTCTTCCACAGGGTCGGAGAGTCACTTCTAGTAGCAGAGACAAGCTAGACGGCTTGCTCAGAGGCAGATTCGAGCCACATGTGTAAGAGGAAACGCAAGGGCTGCACAGAAAGCCTACACTGGGTTTTGGACGACTAGTTTTTCTAGAGAATCCATTGTCGCGATTGCTAGTGGGATGAGAGAATTTTCTCTCTAATTATTTTTGTCAATTACTTGTTGTTTGGATTTCTATTTGGAATTCCATACATTGTACTCAAAATTTCACTATTGCTTAGTAATAAAACCATCAATTGTTGCATCGGCTTTCCCAAGTTGGATTTTTCCGGGGACCAAAAATAATTGTGTAAAATTTTATGTGTCTGTGTGCTAGTATTTTCTCAATTTCCAACACTATTTTCTTCCGCAGTTTATTTGTGAAAATGATAGTGCAAATTATTTGGTATTTTTCCGTAGAAGACAACAAATAAATTGTTAAATAAATTAACAATTAGGAAAATAATTTCCAATTACTGTGATAGATGAAATTTTCACAAGCATGAGTGATCAAGTCCCCAAGGCTTCTTGCAGGTGACACAAACACCTTTTCTCCTCAACTCATTCCTACTGCATGGCTGGTCGCCACAAATCCTTCCCATCTCCTCCTGGGTTCACTGACTTCTAAACAACCTCATGTTTTCCTCAACCACCCTCTTGGCTAGTTCATAGGCAGTTGGTGAGACAACCTACATCTTCCTCCAAATGGCTAGCAATTTGGTCTGTAGTTGCTTGCGAATGATGTCACCCTCAACTAATAATGAAGATAAGATATCTTGCATGTTGGCTCTTACCTCCTTAGGGTGATGTTCTCTGATGTTGGTGAAGAAGAATTGACACATCTGAGGGATCAGATCATCCTGTTCTAGATCAAGCATGACTACGTAGGATCTGATTTTGGCCATTGCGCCTAGGATTGAGCCTTCTATCAAAGTTTGAGCTTTGGGCATCATGCAGTCCTGAATAGCGTTCCACAATCAATTGAAAGACCCTCTTCATGATAACGTCATTATAGGGAGGAAAGGGTGCTACTATCCTCAAAATATTGATGAAACTAGATGCAATGATAAGCTTGTTTTTTTCCCCTCAGATGCTCCAAGAATATGGTTTGTACCAATGCAAGCATAGCTGGTTCCAGAGCCCAATTTAAACTCCAATCAGATTGACTTACCTTGGACAGATAGGATTCCAACTCTTCCAATGTGAGGTCCTCTCCTGATCTTCCAGCTTTTAAATCTGACCCAAGTATGAAAATCCAATTCCCCACTTCTTTCTCCCTTTGTAAATCCCTCAGATAATTTTGTTGGAGCATATTGTGCACTTTCCTAGAAAAGGGTTTGTTGTTCCGCCTCGTTTTCTTGTCTATATCATAGTCCATTGAGGTGGTGTTGTGTTGGCTTATGAGATGTTTCAAAAACTCCAAAGATATAAGGATTCTAACAGTACATGGCAATGACCTCAAACGACTTTCAACCTCTCGATATAGTAATTATTACAAGGCATACCCATCAATTTCTTCCCTCAAATCTACCTAGCACATATGACTTTTTTCTACAACAAAAATGGAAAGTTGACTACTATAGTAGGCAGTTTCTGACTCAATAAAATGTTCAAGAGGGTATCTTACTAACGTACATATGAATAAGACTTAACTCTCTGACCACATACCAAATTCCAACTATACTCTATTCTTGTTGACAACACAAGCATCATACATTATTCCCACTCAACACCTATTACATGACTCAGGTTTGTATAAGATATAAGGCTCACAACCATTGTACCGTTGTAAACAAATTTCTTCAAATCATTTGAGATCATAATTCATAAGAATTTCAAAGATAGAATTAGAAGGAAGAATATGCAAGAACCTGGGACTGCTTCTCTGTTGACTTCCTCTGCTACAGTATTCAACTCAGGTAGCATGCCAAAAACTCGGTTTTTTCAACAAGTTGCCACAAGTCATTGGTCTGATCTGAATGTGAAATAATGTGCTGCCAACAAGGACTGAATGCTGAATATTCTCTGGCCCAACACAAGGATTTAATTCACATAAATTTTGTCCACTGGTTGAAGTGAATACTTCCCTGTGAATTTGTCCTCTAAAAACCAAATGTTATAGCCTCATACCCCCAAAAGATGAATACTGAAGCTATACCTCTGATTTCTCTACTAACCTCGAAGTATACTGTAACCTACCCAGCCAGTCTGGAATTTTCAAAACCAAGGACAAACTTGAATTTACTGCTTGGGAGATGATACAGGAATAATGGATGCGATTCTGGGTGAGGCTTAGATCTGGAGCATAACAACCAACGAATCCTTTTTCCGCGATGGTCACCATCAAGCACCTATTACTCAACCGTCTTCATGAATTAATGTTGTAAACTTCAATGGATTCGGCCCTTTCCCTTATAGACATAGTTTGGAAAATTAAGGAATGCTTCTGAAATGATGAGGAATCATGATGCGGCCTAATGAGATATTAAATCAGGATAGAAATTATCAGTCCCCAGGTATCCAATCTTCCTATATGATGCAATATTTCAGCCTTTGGGGTCCATAGTTGATACACCCTTATTTATTAATGTAATAAAATATTTACGATGCCTTCTATCTTTCCCTAAATTTATGACGAATGATGACCAAGAGTCCACTGCAACTCGCTTGCACTCAGCCCAAATTTTCTGTCTTTCCTTTTCTTTTCTTAATAAATTTGTAGCATACTCCTGTGCCTTCTACCTCTTCAATGCAACGTCACGCACACAAACAGTAATTTCTGTTGCAAATAGATAGATTGCATTTGCTCCTTTGGTCTGGGGTCAATTTTGGCTACACTTATATGTATCACACTTCCAATTACATGTGAGACAGCCCCTTGAATGTTTGCTCTAATGCCTGCCTCTCAGTTCCAAATTTTGCAGTTGCAATCAATACAACATAATAAATGTCACCATGAATAATTTGGTCCCCGGACTGTGAATATCTCGGTCTTTTGTTGATGTATTTCTGTAAATTCCGTGGGAGTATGGCATCTCAAACCGTTGATCCATCTAGAGATGAAATGCAGCCTCAGCTGACCAAACTGACAATGCTAGCAAATTTGACTTCTAATTTTTGAATTTTTCCCTTAATCAAAATGCTAATTTTGTCTCGAAGATTTGGCTCGACTCTCTCCAAGCAGATGAAGAATTCGGCCTTGTGATTCTGGCCTCTAAGCTATGGGTAACCAGATCAATAAAAATCTGCTCCAAACTTTATTTTCAGTGATACGACGAATTATGGAAATTCAAATTTTTCACTCAACGATGTGGCCTCGATCCCCAAAAAATCAATCTTGAAAATTTAATTGTGGCCCCTTTAAAATATACAGCTTGACCTTCATTACCCACCATCTGTGCTTAGTGCATATAGGAGAAATAATTTCTCATAGATAGTCCCCAGTCGGCAGCCAGCAGCCCCTTGCAACCCCCAGATAGCTTGATGTGCCATTTTCTACACCACCTGAGCCAACCATGTGGTCCCTTGCCCCTCTATTATGAATGTATGTTTGAAGGTGGGTCTCCCTACCCCAGAGGTATGGTTCTTCATTGGTACAGTTGAGTAATTTTCCTTACTTGTCATGGACACTTTTGCGCATGAATTGGTGAGAGGATTCAATAGAAAGAGTGGGTTAGGCTTATATTCTTGTATCCACTACCCAATTTTGTGGTTACTCCTGTAGCCTAGTCCCGTGGGATCTCCTTTACTAAGCATTTGGCTTTTGGGTTGGCACTACATGAGAAATCTCGATTTTGATTGCTTCGTCCTGCTTCCCGATGCCACCTACGTCACCCCTGTTCCACTCATTTTAGCCCCATTCATCTATTTTCCCATATGGGTCCACAAGTGTCCACTAGTTCCACATAGGGTTAGCCTCCCCCTCCCCTTGTCCACACCTTGGGTCAAGCCTGGAAAGATGCCCCGAAGGTTGATAAAAATTTAGCGCGTGGGCAAAAGCCAAACATGAGATCTACCCCTTATCCATGGCGATCACCCTGGTCCCTTTGGGACCTAGATGAGCCCCATATATCATTAAGGAACCCATGATTGTCCCAACCCCTAGTGGGCGATGAACCACCCCACCTTAAGGGGCTATCCACTGCTACATATTACACATCATGATATTGTCCCCTGGAACCTCGAGCAATTATGAAGAAAAATCAAGAAAAGGCAAAAGGCATATGAAGGCCAAGGTAAACTCATGTAATACAATTTCCTCCCTCCTACACTCACATACCCAGGTGTGGGCTTCCCTTATTATAGCTACCCATGAACCTTGACATGTGGTCTGGATGACTCCCCTGATCCCCACTCCATTCCATTAATATATCATTTGCCACCTACCACATAAAGGATGTACCATGGACATGTCACCCCCTTTAGAGGTTGAAACCACCTAATAGGGTCCTTGGTTAACCCCCTATTGAACTTGGAGACACTTGTACATGCCAAACCCCATTATGGAAGGGCATGCCACCATGAAATGCCCCATTGATCCCATGACTTGTAAGATTTATTACTTGAGTATTCTAATGACATGTTGTATTCGAGGGTAAGGGGATGCATTGGATCTTATAAAGGATTGCAAGTGGGTATTCATTTGGCGCTTGGTCTCCCTATACGGGGTCCTAGCCCTCTGGCAGGCCACATTGGCACCTGTAGGGTGAGCGTTGAAAGTCATGGACCTCGAATATAGCATATATTACTTCATGGATCACCAACAACGATCATTGAATGCTCATGTTCCACCTTTTGGATGAGAATGATGCACCTCGTTCACCATGCCCAACCGGCTCCACACTCGTACCATACACTTAGCAGATGTTCCAAGGGTCTAGAGTATGTCTCTCACTGCAGAGGGAGGGCTTATATCACCATCCTAGCCCTTACAGATGGTCTACAAGCATTTTCGATCCATTGGGAGACCCATGAACATGTCCTAATGGCCCCACACCCACTTGGGAGCACCACAGGTTCTTGCTTGGAAAACAATGGGCCAACCCCTTGTCCACTATGCTAGAAGTCCATTTCTACATCATGGCACACCTTGGACTTCATTAGGCCTCCTGAAAGGCCCAACGACCCACTTTATTGATCATTTGGCCCTCTTGAGAGGCTTATTCATGTATTATTGGGCTATTTGGTGGGTTTGTCCCCAAAAGTATTGTGATTATGCAAATTATTTTATTTTAGGGGCTCAATTAGGCCAATTTAGCTAAATTGAATTCATTAGGGTGTATAAAATTTAAATAGAAGTGAGATGATTCATTTTGATCATGATCACTTCGATTGAGTTATTGTTAATTTGGGGTAGCATCGGATGTGCTCTAGCCATGAAATTTGGTGGAGAAGTTGGGGCACATGAGATCTCCAATACTCATAAAGGGTTTGGGCAGATTCTAAACAATTTAGGAAATATTAAAATAATTAATATTTTTAATGAAGTCCCTAAGTCTAAACTTAGGAAAAATAAAATATTAATGTGTATTAATATGAAACTGTGTTAGAATGGTCCAAAAGACATGGATCAAGCCAAATCTTATCTTAGCCATTGATTAGGGACTTAATCTTGGTCATTGATATGTCAACGGGAAAGTATAAGAGGAGGTTTGATGGTCACTTGGAGAATCAATGATTAAGAGAGCAGCTGAGGGGCATTGAATACAGAGAAACAGAGAAGGCAGAGATTGTGCCAGGAGAGTAGCGCAGAAGCTAAAGAGGGTGATTCAGAGCCAAGAAGGGCTCACGCAGGGCCATGCAGAGGCAGTCAAGTGTTGCGCAGAGCACCAGAGGGGCCAGCGTAGCTGACGCAGAGGCTCCCAAAGCTAACGCGGAACCTCCTGGGGCTAACGCAGTCCAGTTTGGGCAGACACTAGGGTTACAGAGTAGTTTTGTGCTAAGGAGCTGCCGTAAGGATTTTCCAGGGTTTCAGCCAAGATATTTCTCTCAAACTGTGAGGTATAGCTACTAAGGAAATTCTTTGTTGGGTAGGCCAGTTTCGACACCCAAATTGTACTATGATATTGCTTAATAAGAAACCCTCAAATAGCCGCACCGGTTTTCCCGCATTGTGTTTTTCCGGGGATATTCGTCCAAAAATAATGGTGTCATGTGGTGTGTTTGTCCTTGTTTCTTTTAGTTGCTGATATGTAATATGTTGAGCATGCACTGGTTTTTATTTTCAGTATTTACTTTGTAGATAACTTGTTAAAGAAAACTAACAAGTAGGTCGAAATAAATCAAAAAAAGTGCACGAAGGGTTTCTAAACTAAGTAAATTTAGAAACTTCAACAATTATCTCCTCTTGTGAGAATTTTGCTATCTTTCTTGGAAGATGAGTTTGGATGAATGGATGAATTTTGATGTTTGGATATCTTTCATTTTGTCTTGGAGCACCTCTATTGGAATATCTTGATGATTGGATATATTTGTTCTTACATGTAAGTGCACTTTTAATGCTATTCTTGTTATTTACTTGTCACGTGCATGTTGTTGGGATTTTTTGCTATAATGGGCTGAAACTTACTGCTTTTCTTATGCGAAACTGTGGGAATTTGATCTTTTATAATGTTGCATCATGTCATGGTGTTAATTTTAGGTATGTTCTATGCTTAAAGCAATTTATTTCAATTTTCACAGTTAGCCCAATATTTTTTCCAGATTAGCAATCACATCAGCATTAAAGTAAACTGCAAATACAACATAAACATAAATCGCAGAAGACAAGCCAAGACAAGAGGACACAAGATGTGGCGCTAGCTAGGGACAAACCCCAATGTGGGGAAACCCTTGATCAATTCTTCTTATATTTTCTTCAATAGTTCAGCACAGAGAGAGAGATAGTACGTTTACAACAGAAGTCAACACTTTGACTCATCTAGATAAGAGCATAGATCATCTCTAAGAAGATGATACATGAGATCAGTTGAAGACATGCTGCTTCAACTGATTCTCCGGGGTGACTCCACAAATCGTCGTGTTGCATTTCGTCATCATGCTGCACCTTACTGCGCTGCACCATGCTGCACCCATCATCACTATGTTGCATCTCATAATGCTTCATTAATCATGACCGTACCCATCACTGTACTGCATTGTGTGCCATTGCAGCACCATGTTGCCATACTGACCTATGTGTTGGTTACATCTTGCTTGCTTGTTGTCCCTAGCATGCTTGTTGTCCTTTGCATGCTAGCTGTCTCGCGCATGACCGTACCCATCACTGTCCTTTGTTTCCAGCAGTTTCGGCAATTTCGGTTGTTCCCGGCAGTTTCGGCCATTCCAGCTATTCCCCACAGTTCCGAAAGTTCCAACTTTTCCCGGCAGTTCCCAGCAGTTATGGCTTCTGCCCTCTGCATCAGCTTTCCCGGCTATTCCGACTATTCCCAGATGTTCTGGCTATTCCTGATAGTTCCCAGCAGTTCCGGCAGTTCCTGGCAATTCCAGCAGTTCCCGACAATCCTGACAGTTTCGGCCGTTTAGGCTGTTCTCGGCAGTTCCGACAGTTCTAGTAGTTTCGGCTTTTGCCCTCTATTTATACTAAAACGTTGAGCACAAGTGGGGTTTATTTGGTTCCTAGCCAACCTTGACGAATTGTCCTATAACACAAATAAATTCATACCTCCATGAATACTTATCAGAATCGAATGATCTTTAGATCAATCCTACACATCTTGATGAGAGGGATCCAAGAAAAATATCAGCTTCCATTAATAAGATGACCCACATGGAATTTGGCCCTAGTTGCCAATTTTAACACTCCCTCTCAACTATGAAGAACTCCATCCGCTGATCCATATGTCCGACTGTACTATCTCTTCTCTGCTGAGCTTTGCTTTTCTCTGCTCTACTCTATTGAGCGTTGCTCTGCTTTTCTTTGCTCTCCTCTACTAAACCATGAAGAAGAAAAATTAATCGAGAATGTCTCATACCATTCTCTATTGACCCGAAGTTAGTTTCATCTGAAGAGAGTGTCACATCACTCTCACTGACCTGAAGTCAGTTTCATTGATCCTAGATCAGTCGAGGTCATCCTAGGATAGGGAGTACGACAGATACATCAATGCGTCCATCGATAGTACTACTACGGTCCCTAACCCCATTTTCCTGCTCATTGATTAGATGAGAGGTACTTCCCATGAGTCCCAGACTGCATGGGTAGGATGCCTCGAAAGGGAGAACTAATCATCCTGTCCACAGGAGAACAAATCATCCTGCCCCACAGTCACCACGGGAGAACTAATCATCCCAGCCCACAGGAGAACTAATCATCCTGTTTCACAGTGGTCACAGGTGAACTAATAATCCCAGCCCACAGGAGAACTAAGCATCCTGTTCCACAGTTGCCACAAGAGAACTAATCATCCCGGCCCAAACGAGAACTAATCATCTTGTTCCACAGTTGCCATGGGAGAACTAATCATCCTATTCCATAGTTGCCATGGGGTATCACAGGGGAAGGTTGAACCTGTCATCTTGTACATAGTGCACCACCAGGGGAGGGTGAGTCGCCCTGTGGTTGTATGTTGCTCCAGTAAGTACCCCAAGCCCCCCAGAGCTCCCAAAGCTCAATGCATGCAACATGCAAGACCCTTATAAGAAGGTCTCTCAATGACTCCAAGTCGTTCAAGAAAGTCATAGGTTTGACCTTCACCTGGGCCTTTGACAAAATGCTTGTGACCTATACATCAATCTCAATGCGATGGAGCCTCCTCGCTCATCGACTTACCATATCCCAAATAAGGCAGTATTTGATGTCTATCTGTTGGAGCAATCATCAAATACGAGATTCCTCAATAATCGGATCCCCCCTCTGCTTGTCATAGAGAATCACAGTGGTATTCATCATGTGAACAAACAGCTCACTTAAGAGCTTCTGCAACCATGCAGCTTCACACGAGATCATACTCGTAGCTATGTATTCGGTCTCGACGGTGCTTATAGCAATCGACTTCTACTTCCTACTCATCCATGATATCGAAGTACAATCCAAAGAGAACCAACACTGAGAAGTGCTCTAGTGATCCTCCACACTGCCTGCCCAATCAACATTCAAACAATCATGCAGTTTCATATTTCCGGCAATGTATTTCAATCCATGAGAGATTGTGCCCCGAAGATATCTCAAAAGATTCTTGGCAGCAATCCAGTGAGGCTCAACCAAATATGAGCTCACCATGCTAACTGCAAAACATATGTCCGAACAGAAGTTCACCAAGAACATCAATGTGAATGAGTTTATGAAACTCAGAGGCATTTCCCAAATCTGGTCCGACATCACTACCATATAATTTCTGAAAGTTAAGATCCTCGAGGTAGTCACAGGCTTGCAGTTTATCATTCCACATCTGGAATCCAACTGCCTCTTACTTTTGTAAATGAGAGGGTCTACACCTATCAGAAATAGGTCGTCCTCATAAGGTATGGTATGAGAGGTCTATCATCCACAACCTTCAAACAATGGTTTGGGTCGGCTTCACTCTTAGTGAATCTCAGCTTCATCTGAAAGCTATCAATCCTCTCATAATACGCCCAAGGAGTTTTGCTTCAAGCCATAGAGCGCTTTCTTCCACCTGCATACGTGAGATTCCTGATCATCAATCTCAAACCCGTCAGGTTGTTCCAAACCTGTGGACCTACTACATGAGGGGAATGGTCCCATTGTAAGATTTTCCTTCAGTACATCTCAGACATGTTCTTTCATGCTCTTTTTGAATTCAGGCATCTCTGTCACCATTTGACTCACAGACCTCCGGTGCTATGTGTCAATGGACATGGTCCCTAGTGGACTTCCTGCAACTTGATACAACCCTGAACTCAAAAACATCTTTGAAAATTCTATTTTCAAAGACGTACCTTTCCATTGATGAGTGCCACCTCGTAACCTTTGACTTCCATTGCTGAAATGGACACCAGGTTCTTCTTGCAATCAGGTACATAAAAGAGATTCTGTAAATAAATCGAGTTACCCTCATTCAATTGAGGGGTAACATTCCCTACACCCTTTTTGGGATAGGTGGCATCGACTCCAAGAATAATCCCACGATTGTTTCCATCTCTACCAAATTAGAGAGTGCACCATACTATCCATGAAGTGCCTTGAAGCACTATAATCAATAAGCCAGATTCCCAAAGAATCTGAAGGGGAGGGCCAATACAAGATAACGCTTCTTTATCTTATCAAAAACAACATTTGATTCTTCATACCTTGCGTTCCGTGCTTTCTTCTAAGAGTCTACCATTTTCTTGATGACTTGCATTACCTGTCATTCCTTTGATCATTGAAGATGTCCCTAGAATGATTGTTATCTTCATCAAGAGATGTGTCTCTGCCATTCAGACACTTCCGCATAATGACCGAACTTATTGCAACCAAGGCATCTACATTTCCTTCCACCCTTAGATCCGGACTTCCCAATGAAGTGATCTTTAGGTAGACCATCAAAAACTTCCACTGCGCCATTCTCATAATATTCTCTGCTTCGACTTCACCCTCGGTGAATTTGAAGAGGGATGAGGAATCCACTGATCCTTTTGTCCTTTCCCAACTATTTTCGGTGATTGCTCTTTCACTCTTGCTTGGCATTGTTTTCACCTCAGCTCCGATACCATACTAATTTTAGGTATGTTCTATGCTTAGAGCAATTTATTTCAATTTTCATAGTTAGCTCAATATTTTTTCCAGATTAGCAATCACATCAGCATTAAAGTAAACTGCAGATAGAACATAAACATAAATC
>APFE031757425.1:1004-20084 GCA_000404065.3 Pinus taeda
GATGGGACTAAGCTTATGTTGGGGAGCATGTACTTCGACAATGAAAGGTGGCAATGGTGGGAATGGCATCAGCATTGCAATGGACCTTTGAAGACTTGGACCCAATTTACCAAAGCTCTTCGAGATCGCTTTGAACAGGAAGACTCTATTTTGGGTCGTCTCACTAAGCTCCGATAGACTGGTACAATGGATGAATATATTACTGCTTTTGAAGGCTTAGCTTTCTGCACTAAGGCTCTCACAGATGAGTTCTACATGGAATGTTTTATCAGCGGTCTTAAAGAAGCCATCAAAGCTCAAGTTCTACTTCACCACCCTCCCACGTGGATGGAGGCTTGCCAGGTAGCTCATAAGGTGGAACGTGCATTAGCAGCCCAATACAGTCACCCAAATTTCCCCGCTAAAGGTCGTCCCCCATAGGCTCACAACACGACTCAAACACTTAAGGTCCAAAAGGTGTCCCCTATGGAAATGGCCGAAAGAAGGAAGCAAGGACTATGTTACTACTGTGATGAAAAATACTCCCTAGGTCATAAATGTAAGGAGCCCAAATTCTTTCAAATTGATGCCACTGACTACAGCTCAATAGAGGAAGATCCACCACTCGAGGAACACGAGCCGCTAGAGGAAGACAACCAACATGACAATGTCTCGGACGAACCAGTTATTTCGTTGCATGCCTTGGTAGGAATTTCTTCCCCTCAAACGCTCAAAATCAGAGGGTTTATTAAGCATTGCCCAGTAGTAGTCTTGATGGATAGTGGAAGTACACATAATTTCATCCATCAAAAAGTCGCAGAAACAATGCATTGCTTTGTACGAGCAGTTTCCAACTTCCAAGTTCAAATTGCAGATGGAGACATAATGAAATGTGAAGGCCGTTGTGAAAATGTCAAACTTCAAATGGGGGATTATCAGTTGAAAACCCACATGTTTGCCATACACATGGGGGGTTGCGACATTGTCCTCGGCGCTGACTGGCTCCGCACTATTGGGCCAATCACAATGGATTTCCAGGAGTTGTATATGAGTTTTAAGCAGAACAACCACACACATACCCTCCATGGACTCCAGGCGGGAGCGCCCTCTATCATCAGCTCGCATAGGATGGAAAATTTGTTAAAAAACGGAAATCATGGAGTTGTAGCTCAATTTAATGCCATCCAGGTAGTAGAAACCAAGTCGTCGCCAATTCATCCTGAGATGCAACAGATTTTAAATAACCATTTGCCGTTCTTTGACAAGCCTCAATGGCTTCCACCCTCGCGAGGGGAACATGATCACAACATCACCTTGGTTCTAGGGGCCCAACCCCCAAATGTACGCCCATACAGATATCCGTTCACCCAAAAGAATGAAATAGAAAAAATCATTAAGGAACTTTTGGAAGCAGGGTTCATTCGTCCTAGCATCAGTCCTTATTCATCTCCAGTGATCATGGTGCTAAAAAAATATGGGGAGTGGCGGATGTGTCCTGACTTCAGGGCCCTCAATAAGTTGACAGTCAAAGATAAATTTCCCATCCCGGTGGTTGATGATTTGCTGGATGAATTCAATGGGGCTCAATTTTTCACGAAGCTGGATCTTTGCTCAGGCTACCACCAAATTCGCATGAAGGAAGTCGACATCCCCAAGACTGCTTTTAGAACTCATGAAGGCCACTATGAATCCTGGTCATGCCATTTGGTCTTTGTAATGCCCCCTCTACTTTTCAGAGCCTTATGAACCACATTCTCAAACCATATCTCAGGAAATTTGTCCTTGTCTTCTTCGATGACATCCTCATCTATAGTTGCACTTGGGCCGCACATCTTCAGCATGTAGATCTACTCTTGCAACTGCTCCGCAAGCATAAATTATTTTTCAAGATGTCCAAGTGTGTGTTTGGCATGGCAAAGGTAGAGTATTTGGGCCACATTATGGGGCGTGAGGGTGTCAAGGTGGACCCCAAAAAGATCCAAGCAATGCAGGAATGGCCTCAACCTAAGAACTTGAAGAGTTTGCGAGGATTTTTGGGTCTCACAGGCTATTATCATAAATTTGTCCACAACTATGGTCGCATAGCGAAACCCCTCACCCAAATCCCAAAGAAAAATTCATTCTTCTCGAATGAGGAAGCCCAATAGGCATTTACAACTCTAAAAAATTCCATGAGTTCCACTCTAGTTTTAGCACTATCTGACTTCACCAAATCTTTCGTCATTGAATGTGATGCTTCGGGAACAGGTATTGGGGCGGTTTTAATGTAGGAAGGGTGACCGTTGGCCTTCACAAGCCAACAACTCAGTGGGAAGAATCAGGTCCAATCTACCTACGAGAAGGAAATGATAGCCATCTTACATGCAATCGACACCTGGCGACGTTATTTATTGGGGCGACATTTCCAAATCCGCACAAATCATCACAGTCTTAAATATTTTTTGGAGCAACGCCTATCCTCCCCACAAAAAAATAAATGGCTAGCCAAAATGCTGGGATATGATTATGAGATTATTTACAAGAAAGGGAAAGACAATAGTGTAGCAGATGCATTATCTCGCCAATTTGAGGAGGAAAGTACCCTGCTAGCAATTTCCCTCCCCATTCCAGAATGGATTGAAGAAGCTCGCAGGGAATGGTTTTCACACCCTAGGCTCTCCGAACTCATTTCTCAATTGCAGGTAGATCCAAATTCCACCAAGAGCTACTCGTGGCAGGATGATATTCTTCGCTACAAGGACAGAGTCGTAATATCACCAACATCCACCCTCAAAAGTCGCATTTTGGCATAATTGCACTCATCTCCCATTGTAGGACATTCGGGCTTTCAGAAGATGTATGCTCGCACCAGAAGATCATTTTTTTGGACAGGCATGAAAAAGGACATCCTTACTTTCGTAGCAGAATGTGATGTCTGTCAACGCCACAAAAGAGAAATCGTCAACACACCAGGCACATTACAACCATTGCCCATTTCGACATCAATTTGGACGGAGGTTTCTATGGATTTCATTACAGGTCTTCCAAAGTCAAGGAACAAGTCAGTCATCATGGTGGTTGTGGACCGACTGTCGAACTATGCTCATTTCTGCGCCCTACCCCACCCGTTTACACCAACTTTGGTTGCTCAATCTTTCATGGATCAGATCTTTAAATTGCATGGCATGCCCACTTCTATTGTGTCCGACCGCGACCGATCTTCACCAGTAATTTTTGGCAGGAACTCTTCAGAATACAAGGCACTCAACTAAAACTCAGTACTTACTATCATCCGCAAACAGATGGTCAAACCGAAGCCGTCAACAAATGTCTAGAAACCTACCTTAGGTGTTTCACTTCAGAAAAGCAACACCTTTGGGTACAGTGGCCACCTCTGGCTGAATGGTGGTATAACACCAACTATCATGCCACCACCAAAATGACTCCCTATGAAGCAGTATATGGTCAACTCCTGCCTTCACCTACTTCGTATCTCAAGGGATGCTCGAAAGTCCAAGCAGTAGATCAACTCCTACAACACCGCGCAACTATGCTCACCCATCTTCGAGAGAATCTTCATCAAGCTCAGAACCGCATGAAGCAACAGGTAGACTAGCATCACTCAGAGCGCCAATTTCAAGAAGGGGATCAGGTCTTTTTATGGTTCCAACAGTATAAGAAAACATCACTCAAAGACAAGGGGTGTCAGAAACTCTCTCCCAAATTCTAGAGACCATATCAAGTACTTCAGCGCATTGGAGAAGTGGCCTACAAGTTGGCTTTGCCGCCTACTACAAAAATCCATCCAGTTTTTCATGTCTCATGCCTCAAGAAAGTGATTGGGAACAATTGCAGAATTCAGTCTAGTTTACTGGAATTGGATGAAGAAGGGTCCATCTGGCTTCAACTAGAACAGGTCCTCGACACACGAGTCAAGCAACTGCGCAGCCGCATGATTAAGGAAGTCCTAGTCAAATGGAAAGACACCTCTCCAGAAGATGCAACTTGGGAGCCAGCCACTATTCTGCTGCAGTTTCCGCAGCTTCAGCCTTGAGGACAAGGCTAGTCTTAAGGGGGTGGGCATGTTAGGGTCCCACCCTAACCCACTTATTTATGTAATGGGACCATGTCATAGTCAAGAGTCAATAAAGCCCATATTAATAATTGTAAGTGGTTAATCCGCAACTAATAACGGAACCACAATTAGTTGCAAATGGGTCGTAGTATTAGATAGATGGTATTAGTAATACCATCGTATTGGCCCGTGGTATTGCATGTATGAGTCATATATAAAGGATAGAAAGTCCCTGCAAGGAGTATCGTGTCTTATTTTGTAATCGAGCTCTGCTCTATTGGAGGTTTCCCCCTCGAAGAAGCAAGTGAACATTACTCTTTGAATAATAAAATCATTGCTATTCTGTGTTCTGGGTATCTTTTCTTGGCATATTCTGTGTTCTGGGTCTCTTTTCTTCGCATATTCTATATTTGGGTATCATTTGCAGGTTAAGAGCATAACATCCTCATAGCCTATGTTACACTCCTCTATGTCTGATTTTAAGGGTTCCATTTTTGGCTTTCTAGGGACATTGTTTGAATCAAACAAATCCTCCAAAGGAGTTAATTATTTGGGCAAAAAATTGTATTTGAGATTGATGATTTGACAGTCTTCATCAATTATTTCATCAATTTCAATTTTCTTCAAGTTTTGAATATTTGATTTTGCAAAATTTGTGGGATGGAACCTATCTATTTGTTTATCTTCTAGCTTGTTAATTTCTATTTTATCTGTAAAATCAAGATCTAATGTTATGTTAGTACCTATGTTGCTATTTACAAATTGTTCATCTAAAGTTATAAAATTTTTTATTTGTTCATCATTAGTGAATACTTGCCAGTTTTTTAAGTTGTCACGGGTAGCTGGTTTGTGCCTAACCTTATCAGTGTACTGATGGTTAAGTTGAAATGGTAACTTATAAGTGCTGGCAAACATAGCTAAACTATGGGCTTGTATATTGTGTCTTCTTTGGATGACTGCAAGCTTAGTTTCTAAAAAAAGTATTTAATATCTCTACAACTTTTCCTCTATAAAAGCCTAACCTAGGATCTCTAGTCATATAAATAATGTTGATTTGTTTTATAACCAACTCAGAATCTCCCATAATAGAAACTCTTATGGCTCCCAACCTTTTAACTAGTTTGAGGCCTAAAATAAGTGCTTCGTACTTAACCATGTTGTTAGTGAATTTGAAGTTCAACCTGTAGGCATGTCCCTTTGAGTAATCATTTTCTAAATTGTAAATCCACACTCCTGCTCCTGCACCTAGTTTGTTCAATGACCCATCAAATTCAAGATGCCATAGTATTTCATGTTCATAATTCTTACTGTCCGGGGGAACAAAATATTCTTTGACTAAGGTATATTTGTCATCTTTTTCAATTGAAAGCTCTTGAATTTGGACAATTTTATTTTCTGCTGCAACTGGTGTTTATTTTGGTTCTAAAGTAATGTTGTTTGAAGTATTTTCTTGGTTTGTTTCAGCATTGTAAAGAATGAAACAATCGATATCAGAATGCATGGAATATATAGGAAAGTTTCAAAGCCTCTTCTGGCTACTCACTACATACTCCATCACGCTTCCTCTGTACATTTTTTTAGGATGTCCAAAGACTGATATTGTAGCATATGACATGACAAGTTGCAGAGATCCTTGGAGTTTAGTACCCCATGATCTAGACAACAACATGCCATATTTAGGTGGTATATCAACAACAAATATTTCCATAAGAATTGTCTTAGCATGGTACTACATTAGGGAAACACACAGATCTTTTATAATTCCTACGCACTTAACTTGACTTGCATCAAATGAAAATAGGTCCTTGTAAGGCCTAGTGATATCCAATTTTAGTTTCTCCATAACAGATTTAAGCAATAGATTGTGTGAAGCCCGAGAGTCTAGCATAACATTGTGTAGGATTTTATTGTGAATGTTAAGGCTAATGTAAAAGGGTGGTATCCCTACTTCTACTGGTTTTCCATTAACATCAGGACTAAAAATAAGCTCAGGATGATCATCAAATAGGTTAACATAGTCTTCATTCTCACCAAAATTTAAGGATTTTCTTATTTGAGATTTGTAAGTTTCGTGTTTAATCAGTTCTGTTAAAGGACCCGATATTTTCAATTTGGTCACCTCTGCTCCCAAATTGAAATGCATAGGGGATTTCTCTATTTGAATGCTTGGAATTTTAACAGCAGGGTTTGGGTAGTTTGTTCTTCTTTTTCAATGTTTGGAGTCTTTTTTAGTGGGTTTTCTAATACAATTTTTGGAGACTATTCCATTGTTTCCTTAGAGGGAACTGAAGTGGAAGGTTGCTCATTAGAAGGTTGGTCATTAGTTACATCTACAATGGTAGGACTAAGAAGGTTCTGATTTGGTCTAGAGAGGATTTGAAGAGTTTTTGTAATTGGAACTATTTTAATTTTCTTACACTAATTAGGTACTGCTTTCTTATTTTGGTCTGGAGCATCAGTGTTCGATTTTCTTCTCAGATTGTACTATTTATGCACTTCGAAGATAGCAGAATCTTACCCTTGCTTGTAGTCGAATGATTCTCCAGATTGGGTTTGCAACTACTGAAGCATATGTAATTCCTGATCATCTTGAGTTAGAAAGATATTTTCCTCATCATCTGTTCACATTATGTTAATTTGGGTATCTTGTTGAAGGTCTTCAGAATGGGTTGCTTCAGCAAATTTTTCTTGAAAAGGAGACCTAATATTTTGATTGGTTCAATTTTTTCCAGTATTTTGGTTTTGATACTTCCTAAAGTTTGGATTTCTCACTAGAGGTGCCTATTAGTTATCCCAATGAGGCTACCTTTCAATGTTTTCCATCTTATCCATTAGATTTTCCATTCCTTTGGCTAGGGCATCCATTTTAAGGTCAAAAGGCGAGGTTTCATCTTTCAAGGGTGTTCTTCATTCATTCCTAACCCTAGCTCTTTTTGCTAGCATATTAGCTTCTACACTAACTACTATACTTTGCATATATTCTAGAGTTTGTGGATTTCTTACTCTAAGTTGAAATTCCATATCAGTGTCAACCCCATCTAGAAACTTTATCAGAGCTAAGCCACGCGCGGGTCTAAGGTCGACTGCAAGTGCATTGTATACATTGTTAAATCTAGTACAATTGTCTTGAACTGTATCATTTTGTCCTCTCCTAATGTTTTCATACTCTGAAAGGACTTGAAGAGGGTTCTTTTCCTTTTCCCATCTATTTAAAAGTTGCTCGTAACAAACTTCTAAACTATCTATACTATTGTTAGGTAAAGATCTAAACCATGTTCTCACATCACCAGCTAGAGTGTGGGAAAAAAATCTCATTTGGACATCTCCAATATTAATTTCATGTAACTCAAAATGATTTGTCATCTTTCTTGTATGTTGTTGTGTTGTGTAGGATCCTGTGGTGTCAAATAAGAAAATTTTATTTTGGTAGTCTTGTGGCACGGGGCCTCGTGGACCAAGTAACACAATAGGGGCATATCTATTTTCCATGGCTCTAAGTTGGGCAGGACTGAGAACTGGAGTTGGGGAACCAGGGGGTGGTAAAGAGGTTGATGGGGAACTAGAGGTATTAGGAGTTTGATGGGTAGTGATAGGTTGATGGGGAAGTGAAAGTATGAATGGAGGTGTGGAATGAACTTCAAAGATGTGAGGGACTAATGATGAACTAAAGGAAGTTGAAGTTGTTTGAGAAAGTTTAGGGATTCTAACAATAGTGAGGGATGACTAAGGGGAATTTAGGGGAGATTGATCAATTGAGAAGTTTTCCCTTTAGACTTCAAGTTTAGCTGTAAATTTTGGATCTAGAACTATGTCATCAAGTGCACTCTGAGACCTGGTTCTAAATAGGGAAATGTCAAAAAACTTGTCAAAGGTGAGGTCCTCTAAAAAAAACCACTCATTAGGGCAATAATTTTCTTTAATCAAAGGTTTGGGGCTGACTGAACTTTGATGTCTTCTAGATACTCTTGAAATAAGGTTGGGATTGTCAAATACTGGGGGAGGGTTTGGATCAGGGTTGGCCCTAGTATACTGAGTTCTCCTTAAAGCAAGATTTCAAGCTTTTTCTAATTATTTCTTTTTTGTGAAACTTTGTAAATAACTTCAAATAAAGCCTTCAAGAGGCTTGAAATAAAACTTTGAAATTTCTCAAAGGTTTACTAAGACTGAGGGTCTGAGATCCCTAGTATGGTCGCCACTATGTTATCACTTAGAAGTCTTCCTTAGAAGTTATAAAAAGAAGAAATAATCTTAGGTAACCACAAACCTAATCTTTTAGACTCGAGTTCTAGCCAACCTAAGTCCAGAGAGGGCTCTCTCTTTACAATTTAACTTTGTTTTGGGCGGGATTTTAGGCTAGTTCTTAGTGCTCATAAGGTTTTGATTTTGGTTGGGAGGTGTAATTCTCGGAACGTATGGACAAAACAAGGCCTTCAAGCCATTGGGCTATGGAATCAATCAAAGGATAGCTTAACTGGATCAAATCAATCACTAAAAGGGGACTTCACATGGCAGGCTAGCAAAGAAAAAGGCAAATCTTCAAGTTCAAATTGATGATGTGGTCCTAACTAGGGTCAAAAGGCAACAAAGAATTCTTAGACTGGGATCAAGATGAAGAGTAGGAGGTGATGATGAGCAAAGGGAAACTAAGAATCATTTACTATAGACCTACGGGGGAACTACAAAAGTAAGGGAGCAGTTAAGAATTCCCACATTAAGATAGTTTAGGAGAAAACATTAAGAATGTAAACAATCAAGACAAAGAGCATTAAAGCTAGTTCTGAAATATCATTCCCAGTTTACGAGTCAGATTTCATAGAAACACATATGGTTGTTAATAAACATAAAGAGAAACAGTAATACACGAGAGAAAATACTTATTTGGTTTCCACTTTACACAAGAATCCTGTGAAATGTCTTTAATTTATTCCTTGATCCAGCAAGCCAGACTCGTCTTAATACAATAGCACTCTAACTTCAGAGGAAAATATCTATAGAAATGTCTTTGAATCCACACTAAATGCCTTAAAATGTGAAGTATTTATACAAAAAATATTACATAATATCTCATAGCAGTTTGAGAATTAATCTAGGAAATCAAAAAATATCTTCAAGCATGAAGATAGACACAGATGGAAAATTGCATCTTGCTGTCCCTTTTATTGTGATTGTGCAGGATGTTTGTAGTTTGAATTTAACTCTTTAAGTTGACTGATATTTGTGTGTTGGAATCAGTTTTTGTTCTTCAATCTTTAATGATAATCTTTACCTATTACTCTTTGACCCTGTTTACTTGTTTCATCTAGCTACCATGTAGATTTACTGTGGTAACTTATAGTAAATCTATCATCTTTACCCACCAGTCATCTTTAGGTACTTTTTCATTGATCATATTTCTATATATCTTGTCTGCCTCAGTGTATTTGACAAAATTTTACTTGTTGACAAATAGATGCTTTACTTCATGCTCCAGGAAGAATAGATTTTCGAGATTATCATATAGTAATTTCCCTGTGGGCAGTGCTTGGCCTTTGGCCAACTTCCTTAATCTATCAGTCTAGCCCTATTGGGTCATAAGTTTGTCATGGATGACTATAGTACTAGGAAGGCCCTTTTCCCTCAAAATTTGAAACTTTGCCCTGAATCTTTCAATGTCAGCTTGCATACTTTGGCATATTTTCTGTAGATTGAGCATAAGGTTTAATTTAGTTAGAAAGTTTTTGATTTTGATGATGGTTTTAGTTCTTTCCTCCACACCAAGCTCATTTAGTTCATACTTTTTCTTGTTGTTCAAGAATTTGATGAGTTGATTATCCTCCTTAGGCTGGTCCCATAGGTCTTCTTTTATATTTTGTATTTCTCCCTTGGCCACTTTCACAAGTTTTGTTCGCTCAAATATTACTTGAATTGATGGAAAACATCATTGATAGTGTCAATGATGTTGGCCAAGATCATCTCTTTAATTTTTCCTAGTGGCTCTTGCAATGTTAAATCTTTTTCAAGGAACTTTATCCTCTCACCCATCCTTAGCTTTTTATGTGCTTCTTCTTTTTGTTGTATTCGAGCAATCTTATAGTTAGTTTCCAAGCTTTTCACTTTCTCCTTAACCATTTTTAGCTCTGTAGCTTGGATGGTCATATCGTCCATGGCTTTCACTATCTCTTCTGTCTTTTTTGTTTATGTGCCTGTAGTTGTAGACTTGGCTGTGATTGGCATGGCTGTAGCAAGTGGCGTTGTTGGCACTAAAGAGGCTGCTAATGTTGAGGGAACTAGAGTAGATACTGTGCGAATAACAATCTGTGGAGTGGTGGCCAACTCATTCTGTTTAGACTGAATCAATGTGTCCAAATCCTTCTCTATTTATTTCAGCTGATCATTTAGTTTAAGGACAAAGTCCAAAATCTCTTCTTGTTCCTTCTGAGTTTCTAAGACTTTTGCAATTTATGGATGGTGAAGATGTGGAATTTTGAGTTGAATTTTGAGCTGAATTTTGGTGAACCAACTGAGTCAAGCGATGGTTTAGCCTACCAAGATGTTTTGGGAGGTGGCAAAGCACGCATTGTGATACCTCAAAGGTACATCTATGTATCGATTATGGTGTAGATAGATGGAGGGAGTGAAGCTATAGGGCTTTACTGATGCAGATTGGGCAGGGAGTCCATCAGATCGGAAGAGCACATTAGGAGGGATTTTCAACCTTGGGTCAGCAGCAGTTTCTTGGTATAGAAAGAAATAGAGGTCACTTGCACACATCTTGGTAGAGGAAGAATACATGGCTACAAATAAGGCAGCATGTGAGGCCATCTAGATGCAGAAAATCCTAGTTGGTTTGTTTAATGAGAGGATGGATCCAACTGTGATCTATTGTGATAACCAATGTTGTATCAAACTCTTTGAGAATTAAGTATTTCACGATAGGTCCAAGCACATTGACATCATGTATCATCATCTCAGAGACTGTGTAGTGACGAGGATCATGTTGCTGCAATATATTTCAACGGAGGAGAAAGATACTGACATTTTGACAAAGGCATTGTCAAAGTGTAAATTCGAGTTCCATTGAGACACGATCGGGGTGGCAGATAATCCCTTTCTTGTTAAGAGGGAGTGTTGAAATATGGCAACAAGAATATTCCAATTTAATTTGTCCTTGAATTAAATTGTGAATTAAAATCGAATTTAGTCTTAACAACTACTTGGAATTAATTAATTTATTTATTTTAGATTAATTAGTTGGAGAAATCCAAGTTGGAAGTATTTATGAAGTCCTGCAAGAGTTATCCATTAAATTAAAGAGATAAGATTGAGTTGTAATTTGTTAACTCAGTTTACTGAGTTAAGTCGAGTTAAATTAGTTCCAAACTAGTTGAGGAACTAATAGTGAGTTAGGAATCATTTGATGCATTAATGCACTCAACTAGTGCTACTCAAGTTAACTAAAGATTCCTTCATCAGAAACTCATGCATGTCTATTCTGAGAAAGAACCAGTTGATATTAATGTTCCAGGAGAGTTTACTATCAATTTCATGTGCTTTCTCAAGGAGAAAACTCATGCATGCAATCAAGGATTCATGCTTGAGGATTGTGCAGTATTGAAGGGTAATCATCCATAAGGAACGACACAAGGAAATAGGAGCTTGGAGGGTAGAGAGGAAGGCTCAAGAGAAGCTAAGATTGCCTATGAGCACCTGTGATGATTGTACTGAGAGCTAGCTAGCTATGAGAGCTAAGGCTTTGTATAATTATTATGTATATCCACCATGTATGATAATACAATAGTGTGGGGTTTTTATCTGAGACTTTCCACAAAGTATTTTCATGTGTATTGTGCCATTGATTATTCTTCTTCTCATTATATTATTCAGCTCTATCTTTAAGCTTCTTCAAATTGATAGTATAAGTAGGTTATAATATTCTACTTTGATTTATATTGCATTATCGGGTTAACCTATCATAAATTTTCTACAGGGGCATCATTACCAAAAGTAACACTCCATATCTTATCTTCTTTTACTGATAAAAATTTACTCCTATCAATTGTATATGCTTAGATCGCCCAATATTCACATACCAATTCTTTCCTTGGGTGTGGGAATATAAGGAAATACTGCACTCTTCATTATTTTCTTCCTTCTTCTTCTTCCATGCATTGGCCTGATCTTCATTTTGTTTATTCCATGGATTTGATTTGAATTTTTTGGTATAACATTCAACTATTCTATTTCCATAGTTATGATAGTTATAACATTCAATATAATCAAATATAGGAGAAAAAGGATTGTTGTTTATGAGATTATTTCTACATGGATTTACAATTATGTAATCTTGTTTTTACTCATAAGATTTATTTCTTTTATTTCTTTTTTGATTACTTCCAAGATATGCTCTAAAATTTAAAACCTTATGTCCATAATTTCTAAATGAATAATAGTGACCATAGAAAATGTTTTGGTTCCTAGGGGGTATTTTCCTTTAAGGATATGATATGCTATTTTTTTTATGGCTTCCTCTTTGAAGGAAACGATGACTTTGCTATTTTCTTGCTTCATATTTGTGGTTGTTTGAATGGATGCAGTTTGCAATCCTTTGTTGCTACTGGTTTTTATTAGTGTCTCTTATTACTTTGTCGGCATGTTCTTCTTTTTGTTGTTGGTGTTTGTGGTTGATTTCTTTGACTTCCTCAACATAGTTGATTGGTTCTGTGTTTTCAAATTTCATAGTGCGTGTATCTCCTTCACAACCCAAATTGTTATTGATAAAGGGATATCCTTGTGCACTCATAATCTCATCTAATTTTGTATATCCTTAAATAAAATTCTTATTTTTGTTAAGTTGTGCCTCGTTCTTTTCTAAGAGGTTACCTCTTCGTGTAGCTTTTCACACTCCTTTACCTTCTTTTTGAATGTTGCATTAGAGTTTCTTCAATATTTTTAGCTTCTTCCAACTCCACTTTCACGAGAATAAGTGATGAATATTCAAAGTTATCATTTTCTTTGTCAACATTTTCCAGCATCTCTTTCTACTTCTTATTTTTTTTCATGAGCCTTTGAATTTCTTCTAAGGAACTGATAAATTCACCTTCTAGAACTACTTTAGCCTCTTCTTCGTTAAACTCAACTTATCCTTCATCTAAATTTTTTAAGGCCATGAGCACGACTTCATTCATTATTTATTTGTTCTTTCTTTATGAGAGGACTATTCATCTTCATCTTTTGATGAATAGCTATATTCTTGGGTATATAAACTTTTCTTCTAGAAGAACATTTCCTTCTTTACTTTCCTATATTTAGCCTTCCATTTATGATCATATTCATTATTTTCTTTCTTATGTGGACTTTGAGATGAATAATGACCTAATTTTCCATAACTAAAGCATTAGAAAGGAAAATTACCTTCATATGTTTTAAGTCCTAGCTTTAATCTTTTGATAAACTTTTCCTCTTTTTCATCACATCCATAGATTAAGTCTTATTAATGTTATTTTCTCTTCTTATTAGCTTTAAATGATGTCTCCTTTGTGGTACATCTTCCTTTTGAGGTTCTCATTTCATATGCTATCAATGTTCCATGCAGTTGATCTAAAGTTAATGTGTTGAGATCTTGCATCTCCTTAACTATTAATACTTTGGCATTGAATCTTCCATGAAGAAATCTCTACACCCTTTGAACTACAAAGGAATCACCCACAAGTTCATCAAGTCATCTTATTACCCTGACTATTTCATCTACACCAAGGAAATTTTTGGCAATGTCCTCATCCTCATTCATCTTTAATGATTTAAAATGAACTCTATAGGCTTGGAGTTTGGCTTTGTTTACCTTACTATCACCTTCATAGCATCTCATAAACTTGTCCCATATTTCTATTGTTGTTTTGTAGTGCATAAATTTAACCAACTCACATTCAAGCAAACCACCAAGAATTATAACATTGCTTTATCATTGTAAGGGAGCCTATTCTTATGATTTGTATCAAGCAATATAGCCTTTTATAGCCATTATGCACTATATCAAAGACATATGAACCAACAGACATTATGTAAGTTCTCATTATTAGTTTCCAAAACGCATAATTCATTCCCATGAACATAGTAATATTGTTACTTAAATTTCCATCCTAGTTGGCCATATCTCAAATTTACCTTCTAGTTATTAGATTGGTGTTGAAGGAACATATTATGATACCTATTATTAGAAGCCCAAAAAATACTAAGAGGGGGAGTGAATCAATATTTTAACACTTTTAACAATTATCTAGCCAATTTAATGTTAGAAAGTAGGACAATACTTAGAATGGGGTTGAATTAGTATTGTGAAAATTTTAACATTTCCTTTCACAAGTAAACAATATGAGGATATCAATAAACACTTCAACAATTATTCATAAAGGCATCACAAAAATCAACACAAGAAATATATATTTGACACAGATGCTTCAAACTATTCTTGAATTACTTTAAGGCAAGATTCAAATCTAGAACACAAAGAAAAGATTGTAAGAAAAGCACAAAGCCCATAAATATGATTTATGTTTATCATGAATTTAAAACGTTGCCAACACAATGCCTTACAAACTTTGATAGAAGTTTTTAGTTTTGAACAAAAATTATACTTAAATTTTTATTTAAGTTGTCTCTAAATCTTTCTCTTCATTACATTGCCATGGGCTTTATCTATGCAATAGAATACGATGGTCTACCAAGACTATCTAAAATTATGTTTTCTTAAATATAAGTAAAATAAAATTAATTTACAAAAAATAACATTGAGTAAATTTAGTAAAAAATTTAAATGGCCGAAATAAAAAAATGAATTTATATTATTAATAAAAGTATATTAAACCTTATACAATTAACTTAAATGAATAAATAAATACTGAAAATAAATCCAACACATAAAAATCAAAGCCACATCTAATAAGCTACTTACTAAATCAAAACTGGTTAAATTTTATAAAATAAATGATCTTGAAAAATTAACTTGAATAAGTAAATAAAACACTAATAACCTAAAGTACAAATAAAACCGTAATAACATGCAACACAAAAAACTCTTGCAATCTGAAGCACAGGCACCTCTTGACTACATTGAAAAGAGACCCAGCAAACTATAAAAGAGAAGATAGGTACAAAAGTACAAATCCCAGATATCTATGAAGATTGTTTGTTATTAGTTTTGAAGGAATTAGGGAATCAACGAATGTAATAAATATAATTCGATTAGGGTTTAAAATTAAGTAATGCTGAATTCTTTCATGAGAATAAATTTGTTAAAAAGTATTACAAAAAGTAGGTTGAATTTTCCAGAATAAATTCAGATCAATGAATAAAAAGTGTTTATAGAATGTAAGTTAAATCTTGTAAGATTAACTTAATTAATAAATGAACGCTCTTGATGAATGAATAACCGTCTTAGAAAATATAAACACACTGAAAGAAAATCAGAAATAGAATACTTCACAGAGGAGGAGGATTAGAACAAAAGTAGACTTTGCGTATGTGAGTTCATATTCGATACCACATAGTTATTTTTGTGAAAATGCAATCCACTTCTTAATCTTCTGCTGGAAGATTCAAATCAAAGGGAAAGCGTTGAGTTTCTTCAACTAATGAGGAGGAAGACGAATCATCAGCACTAGTCTGCGAGCTTGCTGTAGAAAGTATATTCTTTACTACACCTGCTCCCACCCGCTGATGCTCATTGGATCCTTTTATCATCTGAAGCCCCACAGTTTGCTTCCGCAACGGCAACGGCATCTGCATCTGCTGCGGCTGTTGTTGCAGAAGGATAGCGTTGTCCCGCAACGGCAACGACATCTGCATCTCCGGCGGCGGTTGTTGCCGAAGGATAGCGTAGTCCGGCAACGGCAACGACCTCTGCATCTGCATCTGCGGCGGTTGTTGTTGCAGAAGGATAGCGTAGTCTACAAGATTGGTGGGAATGAGATTGGGAATAGCCATAGCAGCACCCGACGGACTCACGCTGTGATTACTGAATCCCTGCACCGACATTCTATTCATATAAATATGCGTCCAGGGCTTTGCTTGTTCAGATTGCTTATCCTTCTTGTTATTGTGATTAGGAGGCAGAGATGGAAGCTGTGGGGTCTGATTTCTGGTGGCCCAACTCTGGTTCTGGCCTTCGGTGCCGAGATGGAGGGACGGAGGTGGGAAGTTAGTTTTTGCCTTATCTCCCTTCAGTTTTCTGGCGGCTTCGTCGTATGCCCTCGCCGCCTCTTCACCAGTTTTAAACGTACCTAGCCAACGGCGTCTTTTAATGTAGGGGTCTCTGATTTCGGCTCCGTAGTGACCTGATGGTCTCCTTTTGACACCTCTGTAACTCACTTCCTTGGCACCATCCGCATCTGCATCTGCATCTGCCACGCTATTGCTACGATTTATTTCTGTGGAAGCCATTAAGGGACTTCCTGTTACAAACGAGAGAAGAGGACACCGAAAAGATGAATAAGCCGGCTGCAACTGGGTAATTCGTATATTTCTCGCAACCCTTGCAACCTAGACAACGAATGTGGGCGGTTGTGGATGTGAATGAATAAATAAAGGAATAAATGAGTAGAGGCAATGCACAATGTACCGAGAGGCGCAGCGGTTTTTTGGTCAATGTCGGATATTATTTTAATAATGAATCACGTTGTTCATTTACGAGAATCAGTGTGCGATTTCGCGGTCACATTGATTTTGATGGGTAATTTGACCATCAGAAATTTCAGCTATCCATGAAACATAGCATTAAGAACTTGAGTTGTCTATAACTGTATATTTGGATTCAGCACCGTGAAAAACCCCTTGGGGCACTTTGATTGTGCAGAAACTAACTATCAAACTTGAGATTCCAATAAATTGCTGCCGGATTTTAACCCGAAAAACCCAGTGGAAAGGCTTCCAAAAAGTCTCTTTATAGACAACTGATTAAGAACCTAACATGTCATTCCAAATATAGGATAAAGGGTAATTTATTAATTTTTCCAAATTCCAAAATGTTCACCAAACAAAAAATTTATGTTATCATATGGTTTCACCTAGAAATAGGGCAAGAGCTAACGAGTATGCCATAGGGCATTAAATGACTCGTTAGCTTCATGCCCTTTAACTTTATAACACACTCAAGGATAACGAGATAAATGAAAAATAATAAGATGTGTTATAAAGTTAAAGGGTATGGAGCAACCAATCATTTAATGCCGTATGCGAGGCTGGTTAGCTCTTGCCATATGAATAGGGCTTGGAGCATGTTTTAACCTCGTTTTTAGTTAAGAGTTAGTTAAGGAAAAAGGTTAATGGCTCAAGATCTATATCTTGCTAATGACCTAAAGGTATCATTTAAGAGCAGAATTTTGTCTCGTTAGGAATCACTAATGGGTTATTCCACGTGGCTTGGTTTTCCTTGAATAACAATGATGAGTCAACCTCTATTCCTTGATAGATGTATGTTTTGTCCCTTTACTAACCACTAATGGGTTATTCCAAGTGGTTTGGTTTTCATTAACAATGATGAGACATTCCTAGATAGATGTATGTTTTGTCCTTTTATTAACTACTAATGGGTTATTCCAAGTGGCTTGGCTTTCCTTGAATAACAATAATAAGTCAACCTCCATTCCTTGATATACATCAACCTGCATTCTTTGATAGATGTATGTTTTGTCCCTTTACCGACTTTTAAGGACAACTAACTAATGGGTTATTCCACCTAGCTTGGTTTTCCTTGAATAAAAATGATGAGTCAACCTGTTTGTTCATAGCATGGATAAGAGTGACGTATGTCCTCATTGCAACTTTGACAACTAAGTTATCATAGGTTTTCTGAAGAGTTTGAGTGTAATAGATTTCTTTTTCTTTTGAACCATTACAATTTATTATTTAATGTTTGATGAGGGTTATATGGAAATTTAATAATATCTTTTGGGCTTTGACAAGGTCGTGATATGTATAGTTTAATGTCCCAACCATGTTTGAGGGGTTTATGGTAAATTAAATTTATCTTTTCTGCATGGGCAAGTAGGGTTGATATTTATTAGTAAATGTCATTTTATGGGGTAGTTTAATTAATAGATAAAATGTTTTTTTTTATTGCAATAGACCAACATAATTTTGAGTAATATTACATTTTCTTGATATTAAAAATTACTTTGAATGTATAAATAAATTTAGCGTCTTAAAAAACTCCTAAGACATTTGAATATTGCATATTAAATAACCTAAAAAAAGTTGCCTATATAAAATGATTTAAATACACCTATACAAAATGATTTAAATACACATAAGAAATAATTGAAATAAGTACGAGTCATCATGTTTGGTGACATGGTACATTTATTATAGGCTTGCTAAAACTTTTCAAGACATTACTTCTCTTGTAGAGTTGAGGCTTATGTGATCCATATCAAGTTTATGAGAGATTTTTCTGCGAAAATCACATGAGAAACCATTTGTGGAAGCGTTTTGAACCAACTATTATGGTTCATGTGATGACAAGTTGAAGAAACAGATCCAACTTAGCATGTTAAATAGTGTGACCACAATCTATTAACGGCTAATTTTGACTAAAGGATCTGAGTCAAATTTTTATTATTATTATTTTTATTATTAATATTATTATTCTTAATTTGAAATCAAAATTTGTCATAGAGTTGTTTAATCTATAGGTTTAAAGTGCCCCATGGGAGTTTTTAATGGTGGTGAGTCCATTTATGCATTAAAAAATGCATTTTAAAAAACAAATAAATCACATTCTTTGTAGAAATTGTTTTACTAGATTTCTTGGAATAATTCTATTTGGTCTATAAATTAGACTACATCTTTATTATAATATGTGGTATATTTTTTATTTAAAATAAAATAAATTAAATTAAAAATTAATATAATATATTGTAATTTAATTATTAATTAATAGTGAGGTTAATCATTAGTGGTTGCTAAATAATAATAATAATATCTATTTTTAACACCAAATTGGTGTATGCTAGGAAAAATTCTATTTGGTCTATAAATTAGACTACATCTTTATTATAAGATGTGGTATATTTTTT
>APFE031757430.1:0-13755 GCA_000404065.3 Pinus taeda
GGGTTTAGGGTTTATGGTTTATAATGCTTTAATAAATTATTTTAATGAACACTTATAAAAAAGTTCAAAAAGAGTTTTAATGGTTTAGGGTTTTTTTTTGGTTTATGGATTTGTTAGGATTTTTACATGTTAGAGTTTGGGGATTAAGGTTAAGGGTATAGGGATTAGGGGTTGAGGGTTTATAGAAATTTAGTAAATGGTTTTAGTAAACACTTAAATAAGAGTTACAAAACACTTTTTAAAATGTTATAAAATCATTAGGTTTTAGTGTTTGGGGTTTAGGGTTTAGAGTTTATAATACCTTAGTAAATGCTCTCAAGCTTTAGTCTTTAGGGTTTAGGGTTTACAAGACCTTAGTAAATGATTTTAGGGTTTATCCTTTAGGCTTTAAGCATAAGGTTATAGGATTTGGGGTTTGGAATTTAGGGTTTAGGTTTTATAACACTTTACTAAATTATTTTAATAATGACAAATAAAAGCTATTGAACGATTTCTAAAATGTGATAAAATTCTTAGTGTTTAGTGTTTACTGTTTGGCGATACGGTTTGGGATTTAGGGTTTTGAGTTTATGGTTTAGGTTTTTGGGTTTATGGTTTAGGCTTTATAACACTAATGTTACAAAAAGATTTTTAAAATATTAGAAAAAAATTAGCTTTTGGGGTTTATGGTTTATGGTTTATGGTTTGGGGTTTAGGATTTATAACACTTTAGTAAATTCTTTTAATGAAAACTTAAATAAAATTTTAAAATTCTTTTTAAAATGTTATAAAATGATTAGTGTTTAGGTTTTAGGGTTTAGCGGTTTAGGGTTTAGGGTTTCGGGTTTAAGGTTTAAGGTTTATCACTCTTTAGTAAATGCTTTTTCTAAACACTTAAATAAAAGTTACAGGATTTTTTTGTTAAAATGTTATAAAATGATTAAGGTTTAGGGTATAGGGTATGGGGTTTGGGGTTTATAAAAATTTAGAAAATTATTTTAACAAAAAGTTACAAAACACTTTTCAAAATGTTGTAAAATACATAGGCTTTAGGTTTTAGGGTTTAGGGTTTAGGTATTTGGCTTTAGGGTTTACGGTTCATGTTTTAGGATTTTGGGTTTGTAAGGATTTAGTAAATTCTTTTAATAAACTCTTAAATAAAAGTTAAAAAACTCATTTTTAAAATGTTATAAAATGCTTAGGGTTTAGGGTTTGGGGTTTAAGGTTTATAAGGGTTTAGTAAATGATTTTAATAAGAACTTAAATAAAAGTTACAAAATACTTTTTAGAATGTTATAAAATGCGTGGAGTTTACTATTTAAGGTTTAGGGTTTATGGTTTCAGGTTTGCGGTTTAGAGTTAAGGGTTTAGTGTTTAGGTTTTATAACACTTTGGTAAATTATTTTAATAAACATTGTAATAAAAGATATAAAATGATTTTTAAAATGTTAATAAATGATTAGGGTTTAGGGTTTAGCATTTAGTGTTTGGGGTTTAGGGTTTAGGGTGGTTTATCTTTTAGGTTTTATGGTTTAGAGTTTAGGATTTAGGGTTTATAACACTTTAGTAAATTCTTTTAGTGAGGCTAGTTTAGTCTAGGATAGAGTATGTTAGGTTAGGATAGAGTGGGTCAGGCTAGGTTAAGCTAGGCTAGAGTAGTTTAGGCTAGCTAGAGTAGGTTAGGGTAGTTAATGCTAGACTAGGCTAGACTAGGTTACCCTAGGGTATAATAGGCTATGGTTTAATATGGTAGAGTGGGCTAGGCTAGGCTAGAGTTGGCCAAAGTAGGCTAGGCTTGAGTAGGATAAGCTAGGATAGAGTAGGCTAGGCTTGTCTAGGCTATAGTAAGGTAGAGTAGGCTATGCTAGAGTAGGCTAGAGTAGCTTGGAGTAGGCAAGACTAGGGTAGAGTGGGCAAGAGTAGGTAAGACTATTAGGCTGCACTAGAGTAGGCTAGAGTAGGACAGGCTAATGTAGGCTAGACTAGAGTATGCTAGGCTAAGATAGGCTTGGCTAGGGTAGGGTAGGCAAGGCTAGGTTAAGCTAGGTTAGACTAGATTAGGCTACACTGGATTAGGCTAGGCTAGGCCATAATAGGCTAGGCTCTATGTTAGGCTATGCTAGAGTAGGCTAGGCTAGGCTAGTGTAGGCTAGGATATAGTAGGCTAGGCTAAGCTAGAGTAGTTTAGGCTAGGCTAGAGTAGACTAGGCTAGAGTAGGCTAGGATAGACTAGATGATGCTAAAGTAGGCTAGGATGGGCTACAGTAGCCTAGGCTAGAGTAGACTAGGCTAGGCTAGGCTAGGCAAGGCTAAGCAAGGATAGAGTAGGCTAGGGTAGGCTAGGTTAGGCTAGGTTAGCCTACAGTAGGTTAGGGTCATCTAGGTTAGACTAGGCTATGCTAGGAAAGAGTAGGTTTTGATAGATTAGGTTATGCTAGGTTAGTATAAGCTAGGGTGGGCTAGACAAAAATAGGATAGGCTACACTATAGTAGACTAGGGTAAGCTAGAGTAGACTTGCCTAGGCTAATATACATTAGACTAAGGTAAGTTAGAGTATCCTAGCATGGGCTACTAAAGACTAGGTTAGGCTGGGCAAGGCAAGGCAAGGTTAGGTTACATTAGGCTAGGCTAGGAAAGGTTAGGCTATGTTAAGTTAGGTTAGGTTAGGTTTCGATACATTAGGTTAGGTTAGCTTAGGTTATGCTAGGATAGGGTAGGCTAGGTTAGGTTAGGCTAAGCTAGGTTGGGCTAGGCTAGCTTAGGTTACGTTAGGCTAACATAGGTTAGGTTAGGTTAGGCTAGGTTGAGCTAGGCTAGGCTAGGCTAGAGTAGGCTAAGGTAGGCTATAATTGGCTAGAGTATGGTACGTTAGTTTAGGTAGCTAGGTTAGTCTAGGCTAGAGTAGGTTAGGCTAGGTTAAGCCACACTAAAGTAGGTTAGGCTAGGCTAGCGTAAGCTAGGGTAGGGTAGAGTAGTCTAGGCTAGGCTAGGCTAGAGTAGGGTAGGTTGGAGTAATATAGTCTAGGTTAGGCAAGGAAAGGGTAGGTTAGGCTATGCTAGATTAGGCTAGGCTGGGCTCGACTAGGTTAGAGTATGCTAGAGTAGGATAGGGTATATTAGGCTAGGCTGGGCTAGGGTAGGCTAGTGTAAACAATTCTAGGCTAGTCTAAGGTAGGTTAAGCTAGGCTAGAATAGGTCAGGCTAGGCTAGGTCAGAGTAGGCTATGGGCTAGGTTAGAAAAGACTAAAGTAGGCTAGGCTAAGCTACGTTAGTTTAGGCTAGAGTTGGTTATGCTATGGTAGAGTAGGGTAGGCTAGTTTAGGCTAAGCTAGAGTAGGTGAGGCTAGGTTAGGCTAGGCTAGTGTAGTTTAGTGTGGGTTAGGATAGATGAGGTTACGCTAGAGTATTTTAGGCTACGTTAGGGTAGGCTAGAGTAGGTTAGGATAGAGGATGCTAGACTAGTCTAGGCTATAGTAGCTTAGGCTATGATAGAATAGGCTAGGGTAGGCTAGTTTAGGCTAGGCTAGAGCAGGTTATGCTAGGTTAGGCTAAGTTTGGCTAGGTTAGAGTAGAGTAGGGTAGGTTAGGCTAGTTTATGTAGTTAGGGGAGGTTATAAAACAAGAAAGAAAATGCAACTGAACACAACCACACAAGTAAAACTTAGGATTTATGTGGTAAAACCCTAACAGGGTGTCAAGGAAACATCCAACGGGCAAGGGATGGTAGTGGAAAACACAACTATTTCTTGAAGCTTTGACATCCAACTAATTGTTCCACCTACGAAAGTGAAGACATAACCTATAGTACATCTTATTTTGTCTAAATCACTTGCATAATCAGCATCTACATATCCCTTGACTGATCCTTCACTACCATTAAAGATGACGCAATGGTTACTTGTGCATCTTAGATATCGAAGCACCCATTTCACTACTCATCAATGTTCCTCACCTAGATTTGTCGTGAACCTACCGACAACTGTAATTGCGTGTGAAATGTGAGGTCTTGTGGATACCATCACATACATTAAGTTGCCTACAACATTTTCATATGGTACATGAGACATATATTTCTTTTCTTCATCTGTTCTAGGTCTCAAAACCGAAGAAAGCTTAAAATGGGAACCTAATGGAACATTAATAGGTTTCACATTCTTCATATAGAGCATTCCAAGTACTTTTTCCACATACTTCTGTTATGATAACCAAAGCTTACCATTTTTCCTATCTCTATGTATCTCCATGCCCAAGATGTCTTTTACTGCTTCGAGATCCTTCATATCAAACATCCTAGAGAGCTGAGCCTTTAACCTATCGATCTCTTCCTAGGGTTTGGTGTTGAGGGTGTATGGTTTATGGTTTAAGGTTTATAACACTTTAGTAAATTCTTTTAATAAACACTAAAATAAAAGTTACATAACACTTTTTAAAATGTTATAAAATGATTAGAGTATAGGATTCAAGCTATAGGGTTTAGGGTTTAGGGTTTAGGATTGATGGTTTATAACAGTTTAGTAGATTATTTTAATAAACACTTATAAAAATTACAAAACCATTTTTAAAATGCTATAAAATGTGGAGGGTTTAGGGTATGGGTTTTAGGGTTTTAAGTATATGGTATAGAGTTTAGGGTTAGGGGTCTATGGTTTAGAGTTTAGGGTTTAAGGTTTATAGCATTTTAGTAAATGTTTTTAGTAATCACTTAAATAAAAGTTACAAAACGTTTTTAAAATTGTTATAAATTGTCTAGGGTTTGGGGTCTAGGGTTTAAGCATTTTCAGTTTAGGGCTTAGGGATTGGGTTTCATAGTTAAGGGTTTATAAAACTATAAAATGTGTAGGGTTTAAGTTTTAAGATTTTATATTTTGGGTTTAGGGTTTGGGGTTTAGGGTTCATGGTTTTCAGTTTATAACACCTTAGTAATTGTTTTAATAAACACTTAAAATAAAAGTTACAAAACACTTTTTAAAATGTTATAAAACACTTAGGATTTAGTGTTTAGGGTTTGGGGTTTATGGTTTATGGTTTGGGGTTTAGGGTTTTAGGTTAACGGTTTACGGTTTACGGTTTACGATTTAGGGTTTAGGGATGAACCACATGACCTTAATGGGGTATCTACTGCTACATATTACACAAAACACATTCATATTGTTGAGCCTCGAGGAGTTATAAAGAAAAATAAATAAAAGGAAATAGGTTTGTGAAGAAGGGTGGAAAAAAAAAGGTCGGGGTATCTCATGTCCCACAATTATCTCCCTCTTACACTCACATAGCCAAGTGGAGTCTTCGATTATTATAGATACTCCTAAAATTATTAGGGTTTATGGTTTAGGGATTAGGATTTGGGGTTTAGGGTTTATGATTTATGGTTTATAACATTCTAGTAAAATTTTTCAATAAGCACTCAAATAAAAGTTACAAATAGTTTTTAAAATGTTATAAAATTCTTAGGCTTTAGTGTTCAAGGATTAGGGTTTATAACACTTCAGTAAATGGTTTTGGTATACACTTAAATAAAAGTTACAAAACACTCTTTAAAATGTTATAAATAAGGTTTAGGTTTTAGGGATTACAGTTTAAAGTTTATAACACCTTAGTAAATTCTTTTAATAAACATGTAAGAAAAGTTAAAAAATAATTTTTAAAATGTTATGAAATGCTTAGCGTTTAGGTTTTAGGTTATAAGGTATTATAACACTTTAGTAAAAAATTTTAATAAACACTTAAACAAAAGTTACGAAATGCTTTTTGAAATGCTATAAAAGGCTTGGGCTTAGCATTTAGGGTGTAGGTTTTTCGGTTTAGGGTTTACACCTTAGTCAATTATTTTCATAAAAAAATAAGTAAAAGTTACAAAACTCTTTTTAGAATGGTATAAAATTCTTTACGGTTTAGGGTTTTTAAGACATCAGTAAATTCTTATAATAAAAACTTAAATAAAAGTTAAAAAACAATTTTTAAAATGTTATAAATTGCTTATGATTTAGGGTTAAGAGTGCATGGATTATAAGACTTTAGTAAATCCTCTTAATAAACACTTAAATAAAAGTTTGAAATTTTTTTAAGATGTTATAAAATGCTTAGGGTTTAGGGTTTAGGGTTTATGGTTTGGTGTTTGGTGTTTAGAGTTTAATGTTTAGGGTTTACAAAACTTTAGTTAATGATTTTTAATAAACACTTAAATAGAAGTTACAATATGTTTTGTCAAATAGTATAAAATTATCGAGGCTTCGGCATTTAGAGTTTAGGGTTTAGGGTTTAGGGTTTCACGTTTAGAGTTTAGGGTTTGGGGTTTATGGTTTCTCGTTTATAGTTTAGGTTTGAGGGTTTATAACACTTTAGTGAATTCTTTTAATAAGCACTTAAGTAATAATCAAGGAACACCTTTTAAAATGTTATAAAATTCTTAGGCTTTACGGTTTAATGTTCTCGGTATGGGGTTTAGGTTTAAGGTTTAGGGTTTAGGGTTTATAAGACTTTAGTAAATTATTTTAATAAAAAATTAAATAAAAGATTCAAAATAATTTCTAAAATGTTATAAAATGATTAGAGTTTAGGGTCTAGGGTTTGGGATTTAGGGTTTAGGGTTTAGGGTTTAAGGTTTGGGATTTTGGAGTTAGATTTAGGGTTTAATGTTTAGGGTCTACAAATTTTTGGTAAATTCTTTTAATCAACACTTAAATAAAAGTTACTAATTTTTTTTTAAAATGTTATGAAATGGTTATGGTTTAGGGTTCAGGGTTCAGGGTTTAGGATTTAGGGTTTGGGGTTTGGGGTTTAGGGTTTAGGGTTCGGGTTTCGAGGTTTAAGGTTTATGTTTTTATGTTTAGGGTTTACAGTCTTTTGTTTATGGTTTAGGGTTTATAACACTTCAGTAAATTCTTTTAATAAACACATAAATAAAAGTTACAAAATTCTTGTTAAATTGTTATAAGAATTGTAGGGTTTATGTTTTAGTGTTTAGGTATTGGGGTTTTGGATTTAGGGTTTAGGTTTTGGGGTTTAAGTTTTAGGGTGTATGGCTGAAGGTTTATAACATTTTAGTAAATTATTTTAATAAAAACTTAAATAGAAGTTACAAAACGCTTTTAAAAATGTTATAAAATGCCTATGGTTTAGGGTTTAGTTTGTAGGGTTTAGGGTTTAGGGTTCATTGTTTAGTGTTTAGGGTTTAGGGTTTGGGATTTGGGGTTTAGGGTTTGGGGTTTAGGGTTTATGGTTTATGGTTTAGGGTTTAGGGTTTGGGGTTTAGGGTTTAGGGTTTAGGTTTTATAACAACTTAGTAAATTGTTTTAATAAACACTTCAACAAAAGTTACAAAATTATTTTTAATTGATCATAAAATGTTTAGGTTTTAGGATCTAGGGTTTGGGGTTTGGGGTTTGGGGTTTTGGGTTTCGGGTTTAGTGTTTAGGGTTTATGGTTTATTTTTAGGGTTTATAACACTTTAGTAAATTATTTTAATAAAAACTTAAATAAAAGTTACAAAACTCTTGTTAAAATTTTATAGAATGCTTACGGTTTCATGTTTAGGGTTATATAATTTTGTTAAATGCTTATAATAAACACTTAAAAAGATTACAAAAATTTATTTTAAAAATTATAAAATTATTAGTGTTTAGGGATAGGGTTTATGGTTTGGGTTTGGGATTTATAACACTTTGATAAGTTCTTTTAATAAGAACATAAAAAAAGTTACAAAACACTTGTTAAAATGTTATAAAATGCTTAGGATTTAGGGTTTATGATTTAAAATTATATAAAATGCTTATGATTTACGGTTTAGGGTTTATAACACCTTAGTAAATAATTTTAATTAACACTTAAAAAAAGTAAGAAAACGCTCGTGAAAATGTTATAAAATACTTAGGGTGTAGAGTTTAGGCTTTAGGGTTTAGCGTTTTGGGTTTCAAATGTTATAAAATGCTTACGGTTTAGTATTTAGGTTTAGGGATTAAAATGTTTATAAAATTATTTTTATAAACACTTTAAAAAGTTAAAAACACTTTTTAAAATGTTAAAAAATGCATAGTGTTTAGGTTTTAGTGTTTAGGGTTTATGGATTATGTCTTATAAACCTTGAATAAATTCTAATAATAAACACTTAAAAAATGGTTACAAAATACTTTTAAAATGTTATAAAATGCTCAGGGTTTAGGGATTAAAATGTTATAAAATGCTTAGGGTTTAGATTTTATGGTTTAGGATTTACAAAACTTTTGTAAATCCTTTTAATAAACAGCTAGAAAAAAGTTACAAAACACTTACTAAAAGGTTATTAAATTCTTAGGGTTTATGTTTGAGGGACATCTTAGTAAGTTCTCTTATTAAAATTTTAAAAAAACTTACAAAACTCTTCTTAAAATTTTATAAAATTCTTAGTGTGTAGATTTTAGGGTTTAGGGTTTATAACACTTTAGTAAATGATTTTAATAAACACTTAAAAAAAGTTACAAAATGCTTATTAGAATGTTATAAAATGTTTAGTGCTAGGGTTTATAACAATTTAGTAAATTCTTTAAATAAACACTTAAACAAAGTTACAAATGCTTGTTAAAATAGTATAAAATGCTTACCGTTTAAGGTTTGGGGTTTAAAATGTTATAAAGTGCTTATGGTTTAGGGTTTATTGTTTATGTTAGGGGTTTGGTATTAGGGTTTAGGGTTTATGGTTTATAATGCTTTAATAAATTATTTTAATGAACACTTTTAAAAAAGTTCAAAAAGAGTTTTTATGGTTTAGGGTTTTTCTTTGGTTTATGGATTTGTTAGGATTTTTACATGTTCGAGTTTGGGGATTAAGGTTAAGGGTATAGGGATTAGGGGTTGAGGGTTTATAGAAATTTAGTAAATGGTTTTAGTAAACACTTAAATAAGAGTTACAAAACACTTTTTAAAATGTTATAAAATCATTAGGTTTTAGGGTTTGGGGTTTAGGGCTTAGGGTTTAGGGTTTAGGTTTTGGAGTTTAGGGTTTAGAGTTTATAATACCTTAGTAAATGCTCTCAAGCTTTAGTCTTTAGGGTTTAGGGTTTATAAGACCTTAGTAAATGATTTTAGGGTTTATCCTTTAGGCTTTAAGCATAAGGATATAGGATTTGGGGTTTGAAATTTAGGGTTTAGGATTTATAACACTTCAGTAAATTATTTTAATAAAGACAAATAAAAGTTATTGAACGATTTGTAAAATGTTATAAAATTCTTAGTGTTTAGTGTTTACTCTTTGGGGTTTACGGTTTGGGATTTAGGTTTTTGAGTTTATGGTTTAGGTTTTATAACACTAATGTTACAAAAATATTTTTAAAATATTAGAAAAAAATTAGCTTTTGGGGTTTATGGTTTAGGGTTTATGGTTTATGGTTTATGGTTTGGGGTTTAGGATTTATAACACTTTAGTAAATTCTTTTAATGGAAACTTAAATAAAATTTTAAAATTATTTTTAAAATGTTATAAAATGATTAGTGTTTAGGTTTTAGGGTTTGGCGGCTTAGGGTTTAGGGTTTAAGGTTTAAGGTTTAAGGTTTATCACACTTTAGTAAATGCTTTTTCTAAACACTTAAATAAAAGTTACAAAACAAAATTTAAAATGTTATAAAGTGATTATGGTTTAGGGTATAGGGTATGGGGTTTGGGGTTTATAAAAATTTAGAAAATTATTTTAACGAAAAGTTACAAAACACTTTTCAAAATGTTGTAAAATACATAGGCTTTAGGTTTTAAGGTTTAGGGTTTAGGTTTTTGGCTTTAGGGTTTACGGTTCATGTTTTAGGATTTTGGGTTTATAAGGATTTAGTAAATTCTTTTAATAAACTCTTAAATAAAAGTTAAAAAACTCATTTTTGAAATGTTATAAAATGCTTAGGGTTTAGGGTTTGGGGTTTAAGGTTTAGAAGGGTTTAGTAAATGATTTTAATAAGAACTTAAATAAAAGTTACAAAATACTTTTGAAAATGTTATAAAATGCATGGAGTTTACGATTTAAGGTTTAGGGTTTATGGTTTCAAGTTTGCGGTTTAGAGTTAAGGGTTTAGTGCTTAGGTTTTATAACACTTTAGTAAATTATTTTAATAAACATTGTAATAAAAGATATAAAATGATTTTTAAATGTTAATAAATGATTAGGGTTTAGGGTTTGGCATTCAGGGTTTGGGGTTTAGGGTTTAGGGTGGTTTATCTTTTAGGTTTTATGGTTTAGATTTTAGGATTTAGGGTTTATAAAACTTTAGTAAATTCTTTTAGTTAACACTTAGTAAATTACAACACGTTTTTAAAATTGTTATAAAATGCTTAGTGTTTAGGGTTTAGAGTTTAGGATTTAGGGTTTGGGATTTAGGGTTTAGGGTTTTAGGTTTAGAGTTTAGGGTTTAGGGTTTATGGTTTGTGGTTTACAGTTTAGGGTTGAGGGTTTATGACACTTTAGTAAATTCTTTTAATGAACACTTAAAAAAATTAAAAAAATCTTCTTAAAATATTATAAAATGCTTAGGGGGTAGGGTTTAATGTTCTCGGTTTGGGGTTTACGGCTTAATGTTTAGGGTTTACATTTTCAGGTTTATGATTTAGGGTTTTGGGTTTTGGGTTTGGAGGTTAGGGTTTAGGGTTTATAAGACTTTAGTAAATTCTTTTAATAAACACTTAAATAGAAGTTTCAAAATACTTTTTAAAATGTTATAAAATGATTAGGGTTTAGGATTCAGTGTTTGGGATTTAGGGTTTAGGGTTTAAGGTTTGGGGTTTTGGGTTTATGTTTAGGGTTTAGTGTTTAGGGTCTACAACATTTTAGTAAATTATTTTAATAAACACTTAAATAAGAGTTACAAAACAATTTTTTCATATGTTATAAAATGCTTAGGGTTTAGGGTTTAGCATTTGTGGTTTGGATTTAGGGTTTCGGGTTTACGTTTTTGGGTTTAGTGTTTATGTTATTTTGTTTAGGGTTTATGTTTCTTTGTTTATGGTTTAGGGTTTATAACACTTCAGTAAATTCTTTTAATGAACACTTAAATAAAAGTTACAAAATTCTTCTTAAAGTGTTTTGAAATTCTTAGGGTTTACGGTTTAGGGTTTAGGGATTGGGGTTTAGAGTTTATGGTTTAGGATTTAGGTTTTGGGGTTTAGGTTTTAGGGTGTATGGTTTATAGTTTTTAACAATTTAGTAAATTCTCTCAGTAAAAAGTTAGAAAACACTTTTCAAAATTTTATAAAATGCCTAGGGTTTAGCATTTAGTTTATAGGGTTTAGGGTTTATTCTTTAGGGTTTAGAGTTTAGGGTTTAGGGTTTGGGTTTTAGGGTTTAGGGTTTAGGGTTTAGGGTGTATAGTTTGGGGTTTAGGGTTTAGGATTTAGTGTTTAGGTTTTATAACACCTTAGTAAACTGTTTTAATAAAAACTTAAATAAAAGTTACAAAATTATATTTAATAGATCATAAAATTTTTAGGTTTTAGGGTTTAGGGTTTAGGGTTTGGGGTTTGGGGTTTAGGGTTTAGGGTTTAGTGTTTAGGGGTGTAGGGTTAGGATTTATACACTTTATAAATTATTTTGATAACAACTTGGGATAAAATTTTAAAAATTTCTTTTTAAATTTATAAAATGCATTTAGGGTTTAGGTTTAGGTTTTGGGGTTAGGTTTAGGGTTGGAGTATTATGGCTTAAGGTGTATATGTTTAGTAAAATTATTTTGATAATACTTAATAAAAGTAACAAAACAGTTTTTAAAATGTTGTAAAAAGATTAGGGTTCATGTTTTAGGGTTTATAACACTTTAGTAAATGCTTTTAACGCACACCTAAATAAAATATAGAAAACAGTTTTTGAAATGTTATAAAATACATAGGGTTTACGTTTTATAACACTTTAGTAAATTATTTTAGTAAACACTTAAATAAAAGCTACAAAACAATTTTTAAAATTTTATAAAATTATTAAGGTTTAGGGAATAAGGTTTAGGGTTTGGGTTTTATGGTTCACACCTTAGGATTTAGTGTTTACAACAATTTAGTAAATTATTTTAATAAAAAGTTAGATAAAAGTTACAAAACACTTTTCAAAATGTTATAAAATGCTTAGGGTTTATTGTTTAGGGTTTATAGCACTTTAGAAAATGCTTTTAATAAACACTTAAAATGAATTATAAAACGATTTTTAAAAATGTTATAAATATTATATTATGGTTTCGGGTTTGGGTTTGGCTTTAGGGTTTATGGTTCATGTTATAGGTATTTAGGGCTTATAAGGATTTAGTAAAAATTCTTTTTAAAATAAACAACTAAAAAAAGTAAAAAATATTTTTTAAAATGTTATAAATGCTTATGGTTTTAAGGGTTTGGGGTTTATGGTTTATGAGGTCTCAGTAAGTGATTTTGATAAACACTTAAATAAAAGTTACAAAACGATTTTTAAAATGTTATAAAATGCTTAGAGCTTAGGATTTGTGGTTTTAGGTTTGGGATATAGAGTTTAGGGTTACATGTTTAGGGTTTATAATGCTTTACTAAATTATTTTAATTAACACTATAATAAAAGTTACAATATGATTTTTAAAATGTTATAAAATGATTAGGGTTAGGGTTTATCATTCATGGTTTATGGTTTATAATACTTTAGTAAATGGATTTAATCAAGGCTTAAATAAAAGTTACAAAATTCTATTTAAAATGATATAAAATGCTTTAGGTTTAGTGTTTACTCTTTGGACTTTGGGATTTAGGGTTTAGGGTTTATAAGGCTTTAGTAAATGCTTTTAATAAAGACTTAAATAAAAGTTCCAAAATGTTTTTTATGTTTCTATAAAATTCTTAGTGTTTAGGGTTTTGCGTTTTGGGTTTTGATTTTGGGTTTTGATTTTGGGTTTTAGGCTTAGGGTTTAGGTTTTAGGGTTTATAACAATTTATTAAATGCTTTTAATAAACACTTAAATAAAAGTTACAAAACGGCCTTTAAAATGTTATAAAAATATTAGGATTTACCGATTAGGGTTTTGGGTTTCGGGTTTCACTTTAGGGTTTAGGGTTTAGTTCTGAGGGACACCATAGTAAATTATTTGAATAAGAACTTTAAAAAAAGTTACAAAACTCTTATTAAAGTTTTATAAAATTCTTAGGGTGTAGGTTTTAGGTTTTATTATTTATGACACTTTAGTAAATTCTTTTAATAAACAGTTAAAAAAATTTACAAAACATGTATTAAAATGTTATAAAATTTTTAGGGTTTATGGTTTTAAAATGTTACAAAACACTATCTAAATTGTAATAAAATGCTTAGGGTTTAGTGTTTATAACAATTTAGTAAATTCTGTAAATAAACACTTTATCGTTTATACTTTAATCATTAGCATATAACACTTTTTCAAGTATTAAAAAAAAATAGCGTTTAGGGTTTAGGGATTTCGGTTTAGGATTTATAACACTTTAGTAAATTCACTTAATAAACACTTAAATAAGATTTTAAAATTCTTTTTAAAATGTTATAAAATGATTAGGGTTTAGGTTTTAGCATTTGGGGGTTTAGGGTTTTGGGTTTATGGTTTAAGGTTTATAACAGTTTAGTAAATGCTTTTAATAGACACTTAAATAAAAGTTTCAAAACGTTTTTGAAAATGTTGTAAAATGATTAGGGTTTAGGTTTTAGGGTTTATAACACTTTAGTAAATGTTTTTAATAAACACCTAAATAAAATCTAGTAGATGGTTTTTAAAATGTTATAAAATACTTAAGGTTTAAGTTTTTGGGTCTCAGGAGTAGTGTTTAGTGCTTAAGGTTTAGGTTTTATAGCAAT
>APFE031757431.1:0-17484 GCA_000404065.3 Pinus taeda
AAAACTAAATAGAAACTAGGTTCCTAATCTTCTCTCAGAGAAATTTTGAATAGCATATTTTTGGTGTAGGAATTTTGAATCTTTAATGCAGGAACAATGTATTTCTATGGATTGAGCCTTGAGTATGCATTAGAGGGAACTTTGAATTTCATAGCTTGGAAAGACAGGATGGAAGTTGTGTTGGATGACAATGGAGTATTGGAGTACACACAAATTGATATTCCAAAACCAACAACATCAAATGCACAACAACTGGGTCAATGGAAGAGCCTTACTCCCAGAGTTACAAAGATTTGGGCAGCGTCCATAGGAGAGAAGTTGTAGTTGCAATATACTCTTCTTATGGATCATTACCATTGATACAAGGGCCCACAATATTTAGTAGAAAAAATATCAGTGTTAGTTGATGTAATCAGATCTTGAGTGATAATTGTATAAGTAGTAGCAGTTAGAGACTCGAGAGATAGTTGCAGCTCAGAGATACGGTTGATTCAACGTTCTGGATGCTTCTTAGTTACAGTTGTTGTAGTAGTAAAAACAACAGTGAAAGGGAGTGTTATTTATGCTATAATACATTCCTATAGAGGAGCAGGATTGGGATTGTGCAGAATCCTTTTCTTGCTAATAAGGAATGTAAAATTGTAGCAAGAAAAGGAATCATTCGACTTGTGCCTTAGTCAAATGGAGAAATTTGAATTTCCACATCAACAGGATAACTTGAGTTACAATTAGCGGGAGTGACATGGCCAAGTCACTTAGTTAAGTCAGTCAATTTGATTTTATGGGCAAGAAGTAGAGTTGTGCATGAGTTGATTACTAAGATCTAGCAATTTATTGAAGTTATAGTTAATGAAACTCAGTTATATGAGTTTTAGTCATGAATAGAACTAGTAGGAGTTCATTTGTGTAGTTTTAATTGTTGTCAACTCAGTGATCTCTTAGCTAAATAATAAATTTAATAAAAATAGCCCTAGTCATGCATGAAATTCGAATTTCCTAGTTTAGTGGAGGGAAAAGGCATAATTGTATTTATTTGTTGTATACTAGAGAGTGTGCACAGTTTGCATGTAGCAGGTGAGGCATTCCTCTTGGGAATTGCATAAGAAAATAGGATCTAATTTGCTCAGGAATTACACAAGGAAATAGGAGGAGAAGGAGGCCTAGATTTGGCTAAGTATTTGGCATAATAGACTCGGGAAAAAAAGATCAATATTATAGTGCAGATTGAAATTCAAGGAATGAATTTGTCATTGTACTAGATCAATTTTTCTCATATGATATAATACAAACAGAGGAGGGGATTTTCACAATAGGGTTCCCTAGGAAAAATACTATGTTCATTTTTATTGAATGACTACATGTGTTTCTATCATATAATTTTCCTTTCCACATATTGAGTAGAATAAATTTGTGTCTATTGTTTTAGTCTGAATTCATTAGCAATTGAAAATTTTGAGCTATTTCTATAGCATGTTCTCTTCGATTTTTGAATTAATTTGGGTCGCCATGAGCGAATGATTCTGAAATCGTCAACTCGTACAAACGAGTCAACAAATTCAGTAGGGAGGGATGGGATGGAAATGATTTTTGTTGTGCCATCGTCATTATTGACTGTCATCCTCTTGCAAATTCTCTTCAAAATTCAAAATTCAAAACCAAGCGCCTATCACAAATTCTTCATTCCATTAATTCGCCACAAAAATTTCCAGGTTTTATTGTGTGTGGTAGGCAAGACATCTTGTTTTAGTCTAGCGTAAGAATGGTAAGGAGAGGGTGCAAATGAAACTGGACGTGTGCAGAAGATGGAGATGGTAACGAAGACGGACACTGGAGATGGACGGAGAGAGAGGGTTATGGTGGACGGAGACAAAGACATCTAGGTCGAGGAGATGGGGCCCACAAGTCTTGATGGCGCTGAACGAGTCTGCTAGAGGGGTCTCACCGATGACAAGTCGGCGCGAAACTCGAAGGGTATTTTGTCGACTTGTTAGACTACTTCAATAAGAACTCTTTTCTTCCTTGTTTTATTAGTAACATGTCCAAAAAAGTGAGTGCAATAATTATGTGTACTACTTTATGTTATAAGTGAAAAACAAAAAAAAAACAAAAAAACTCTTCTAAAATTAAAGTTCACCACTTTTTTTTCTTTTTTTTTTCAATGATAGTGATACAATTATTTCAAGGGTTTAAGGAATATAAAATAGTTAGTGATATAATGTATTGTTTATAAATATAAATTTTTCTTCAAACAAAATTTATAGATTTTTAAATCTATTTAGAATGTTGACATTTTTATTATAAATATTAGCATATATTTATTCACTTGTGGATTTACAATGTGTCAAGAGGATGAAATCTCTCAAAATGCAAATTTTTCTTTTAAGTTCAAAATTTGAAGAAAATATTGTATTTTGAGAAATTTTATTCCTCTAAGAACTTGGTAGATCCACAGTGATAGGTCTATACAAGTTCTTAATAATATTATTTATATTTATATAAATTACGCCTCTATATGTAAAAATGGTTTTATTTTTAAATTTATTAAAACTTGATAATCCATATAGTTATGTGTGTGTGTGTTTGAGACATTTTTCTTTGACATGTTTTAACATTTAGTGAGTTTAATTTTTTAGTGTGGTATGCATAACATTATTGTGCCAAGAGATGGATTTTATGTCTATTCCATTTGTGCCCAACCTTGAGTTGACATGTGTCCTTTTAAAATAAAATTAAAATTTTCTCAAAATAACAAGATGAAGTCAGCTATAATAAAAAATAATAATGAATATACATGTCTAGTTAGTTTTAATTATTCCAGTGTGCTAGCTATTTGATATTACAATCTAGTATGAACGAGAAATAAAAATACTTCACTCTTACCCTCATCCATAAATAAAATAATTTCATATCCATATGAAGTAACATAATTTTCTAACAAATTGAGAGAGAGATAAGTAATTAAAATAAAAATAAAAATCTGATATGTTTTTTTAATTCACTTTTAAAAATGTATAATTTATATACTTTTCAATACATAATTTAAATCAGTTATTTCAATATCAATGTCAATTAGAAAAAGTAAGGAAAAGTAAAAATTTCAATTATTTCTTGATAAGAATGAGAAAAGGGAAATGTGTAATTCATTTAAATTTTTTAATATAAAACTATGTTGCATTTAAAATAATAATAATAATAAAATAATCCAATGTACCTCATAAACAGAACAAAAAAATCAATATTGAAGGTTAAATAATATTAACATATATCTAAAAATATATTAATAACATACAAACATTTTAATGTATATATATGCAATTTATAATAAAAATATTTCACTGCTCATGTTAAGTAAAAGATTTCAATGTTAATTATGTACATATTTATATATAGTTAAAAAAAAAATCTATACATATATATATAAGGAAGTTGAAAAAAGAGATAAAGATAGATATGAAAATATGATTTCAATTTTTGTATTAAAAATGGTTTGCACTTCCAAATATTTTGAGGCTTCTAACTCATGCTAAATTCGTAGTTAATATAAATCTACATTAATATAAATATATAATTTAGAAAAAATATTGTAAATATTAAATTTTTTATATATTATTAATTATATTTAAATATAACACCTTAATATCTAATATATCTCATATATATATATATATATATATATATATATATATAATAATATAATATATATATATATATATATATATATATATATATATTCCCATGGAGAAAATTCGTAATATTCATTAAAGAAGAATACATATTGTAGATGCTTGAAGCATATGCAAAAACGTGGGCAAAGCCACTTACAAAAACAATACTCCAAAAGAAGTATCCAGAAAAGCCCTCAGACAGGGCAACAAACAAAAGGGTATGTAAACCCCAGCAAATTTGCATCAAACAGTGCCCAAAAAAAATAACCCCAAAAGGCCAATATTGAGCCCCTAAAAAACAGACTTGTAGAGGATACCCATTCCTATTACAAAAATAAACAACAAATAAGAGCAGAGGTGCAATAGATCTGGCACCAATGCACCACAAGCAGATAATAGCTCCTGTGGATGGAATAATAGAGCCGAAGGCACTAAATCTGGTCGCCCAAACAAGAAGGAGAGGCACGAAATGAGGAATAGAGCAGCTAGGGTAGCCAGTCCTTCCCTGCCCCTCAAAAACTCTCCACCCGAATTAGACAAAACCAAAGGTAGAACAACTGCCTCAAAACATCCTCAGTAGCTTGTAGAAACACGAGCGAAATCAGCCATTTTTGTGGCATGAAACAGTGCTAAATCAGAACTCCACGCGCCTGTTCTCTCAATGCTCCAAATGGATAAGCCCGCAAGTGGCAAAAACAACACCAACTATCGTCGCGAAGGAGAAGCACCAACCAGAGCAGAGGCGAGTTTGGGGGCAGAGGCGGCAAAGGCAGCCACCTCGCTCCTGCTCAGAGGAATTACAAAAGACCAGATACAATATATTCCGCACCCGCGCCACTACCAAGCAAGACCTTTTTCTGCGAGTCGAGGACGGAGGAAACTCTGCGGTGTCACCGGTGAAAACCCTAGCCTCTGCACACTTCAGTGCCTCTGATAAAAGTCATCATTATATATATATATAATATTACAAATATACATTATTATTATTTAAATTTATTTTAATATGACATGCGTATTAAATTTATTTAATTACCAAGTATGGTGTTGCGGCTCACTTTAGATCTGGTCGCAATTGCAGGTGATCTCACAAATATGAGGGTATTGGAAGCATCTCTAACTTCAGATAGTAAAGTGGGTACAATGGATACTTGGACGGAAATGACACACTTGTTAAGTTTCATCTCTCATGCATCGAAGGATGGTGTTAAAATAGAAAACATAGAAAGGGTTGAAAGGTTTTCTTGGTCGTGGTGGATTAAGTTTTACCCAAATATGACTTCAAAAAGTTGAAGGCATTAGAATTGATATTAAGGATGAGGTTATGTTATTTTGTCATAATTTAAAAGAGATGGACATTGGAAATGGTGTTTTTCCAATGTTAGATGATTCATTTAGATTTTTTTTAAATATTTTTATTAAATTTATATTAATGATTTATTAAATAATTAATAGAAAATAAAAATGTAATATAAAATTTAGTGGGAGAAATGTGGTAATATTTATGGAAATTAAATAATAAAAAATAATAAAATTCTATTTGTTATATTGTAATTAATAAATTACAAATAATTTTTTTAGATTAAAGAAAATAATTACATAATACATATTACTTTAAAATATATAATATAAATAGTAGATATAAATTATAAATTAAAATAAAGATTATGTAACCATATTCAAATTTATTTAATAAGCAAATAAAAACTTTGCTACTTACAATATGACAATACTTTTAACCATGTATATTCATGCCCACTTTACTATAGATATTATTAACTTGTAAATAAGCTTCGTTACAATATCATGGCCCAATACATAACTCATCAATATCATGTGCCCAAAAACCATCTCTCATTCACAAACAAAATAATTATAAATAATATTTTTTGAATTTAATTTTTATATCTAAAGCAAAAATATTACAATTACCTTTCAAATATATCTAAACCCTCTATAACATTAACATCTAAAACTATAAATTGAAATCCATTCTACTATATAAAGAATAATTTTGTAACTATATTTAAATTTATTAATAAGCATATAAAACTTAATACTTACATTATAACAAGATTTTTAAGCATTACCATGGACATTATTGGCTTGTAAATAGGATTTGTTACAATACCATGCGCCAATAACATGGCTCATCCATCTCTCATTTCACAATCAAAATATTTTATAATTTTTTTTTTCAATTTACTTTTATTACATTTTTGGGCCAAGAGACACATTTGAGCCGAATATGGAAGAGGTGTTGCAATGTCCTCTTATGCTATGTTATCTAAACATTTTGAATTGGTCAAATTACATAAAAATAGTAAACAAATAAACATTATTGTATAATTATAATTAAATATATTTTAGCTTATTAAATTATAATAAAATTAAAAAAAAAAAAAGTAAAAACAAGAAATTATTACTTAGAATTATTAATTATTAATAATTAAGCTAGCCTAGATCCATATTAAATCCTAATTTATGAAGCTCTGAGAGGGATCAAATCTCTAGAGGTGCAAACCTTTTCTCAAGTTTTGCACTTAAAAAAGAGGTTTGCACCTTGAGTGATTTGATCCCTCTTTGTAAGCCCTATCTTAGGGTCTTCAAATAGATCTATTTCTCTTGAATTTAAATGCAATAAGAGGCAATGATTTACTTTCTTACAAGACTTTTTAAACAATGAAAATTTACCATTTACATTCTAATCTCTATAACTTATAGTGAACATTTCATTTCAATAAATTTACATGAGTAATCTATAGAGGAATACCTGTACCGGTGGCTGGTGGAGAAGCCTTTGAGATGCTGCTCCTGCTGAACGCTCCTCTTGACTAACCCAACTGGATTTACCTTCCAGCCAACTAGGAAATAATTCCTAGCCCAGGAAACTTCCACAGGTTCCCTAGCCCTCCAAGCCCAAGTCCAATCAGATGTAGTGTGTGTGTCCAAGATGAATGATCTAGACCAAGATGAACAATATTTCCCTCCTCTCAACAACCCAAGAAACCTCCACAGATTCCTAAGGTCTCCAAAAATCACAGCAAATCCTAAAATCATAGCCAACCCAAATCACAGTCAATCCCCAAAATCAAGCAAGATGGCACATGCCCTTTTCTCCCTTCTTTCTTCCCTTTTATACTCTCCCTCTCTTCTCCATCTCAACCACCTCTCATTAATGTCATTAACTTCTCCTCCATCCTTACAGTTGACTTATCTTCTCCCAAGTAAATTTGGGAGTACATTTAGAAATGTGATATGAATATAAAATTGGGAAATTAATGGGAGAGGACCATGTCTTCTCCCACGTAAATCTGAAAGTATATTTGGGAATTGAAATGAATATATATATATATTATATATATATCTATATTATATTGATCAATTAAATGGAGAGGACTATGTCTTCTCAAGTAAATGTAGAGTACATTTGGGAATAGATTTAATAAATGGAAGGACCATGTCTCTCCAAGTTAAATTGTGGTGAGTACATTGGGAACTGAGATGTTGTATATCTATCTATAATATATAATATATATATATATATATATTATAATATAAATTTGAAATAATGGAAGGAGATCATATCTTACCTAAGATTCAATTTGAAAATGCAAGTTGGGAATTTGAATAAAAGAGAAATAATGAATTTTATATTAGTGAATAAATTTATAGTTTTCAAAATGAAGGTATTCACCAATATTTCTCAATATTTTCAGGTAATGTAAACATTAATAAATTTTCATGATAAGATTTAAATGGGGTATTACATACACCCCTCCTTCAAAAAACCTCGTCCCGAAGTTAGAATGAAAAGATTCAAGGAGTTCAAAAGCATAACAAACCAGAGAGAGTTATAGCAGTAAAATTTGATAAGTCAGACAATGACATTACTTCCCATCAAGAGTCTCCAACTGATCTATATCCCCCTATCCATCCTAACCTACTTTCGTTCCCACCCTATCCATCCTCTGCTTCTTTATCAGTGGCAACGACCATACTAACCACTAATAAAACCAACACGGTGGAAGCGTGGACTATATCGACGTAACTTCCCCAGCAGGAAACTGGCAATCATCATCACACATCTAGGGGAATGTGTTCATCACTGCCCTCCCACGATTCCAGGTTTCGTAGGATACACGGTGGGAAATGCCTCCACCCCTCCTTCACAACTAGGGTCAACACCCTAACACGGACCACACTACAGAGCTGGTTGGACTTGTCATCGAATAATCCAGTTAGGTAGTCTTGCCACCTGTCATTTGCATTTTACTCATGTCATAAGAGTGCATATCAAGTAGATACCAAATGTAATAGAACAATGTGCATTATACCTTCCCCATGAGATGTCTCGACCTTCCCTCAATGGAAGAGTAGATCATTTTTTCCCCCTGTGGGTTAGCTCTCATTCATGCATTTATATAACAACAAGACATATAATCATCACATTATTAAGTCTAGTATCCATGTGTCAATTTTGTAGTTCATACTGGAAACAATTATAATTTCACTACGTCATTCATTAGATAAATCATATCCACTTAAGCCGTACATGAAACAACAATAGCTCTAATAAGTCATGTACTAGATAAATCATCACCAAGTAAGTCATACATCAAATATTTCCATCATCAAAATCAAACCTAAGTAGTTTCACATGTTCAACCAAATGCATCAATATTACATAATGTTCATAAATAAATAACATGGAACTGCAAAATAAAACCTTAACATAGGTAGCTGTCTAAGTCAAAATGGGCATCACAAACGCTCATGTGACATCCTTGTGGAACTCCTCGATAACAATTAGAGTTGAAACAGATTCAAGTAACTGTCATGGAAAATAGCATTTGAACCTGGATATGCTATAAGGTGGTACCAAAACCAAAATAATGGCAAGCAATAGATTAGTGCACTATCAATTCCACTAGAAGGTGCTAGTATAAGTTTCATGCATATAGTTTCTTTAAAACCTTAGTGAATATAAAAGTCCCACTCTTCCAATTCGATGGTTTTTCATCTTCCAAACTAATTAGTTAATCTTGAAAAAAGGACTCAAAACTTCAGAACTATTTCCAGCATGATTTTCATATTTTATTTTTTTGTAAATTGAGAGAAATGTCCTCTAAATGTCAAAGGTTCAAATTTATTATATATTTAATCATTGTTTACTAGTACTAAAACAATTTCATGATATATAATGTAGCTCACAATATGACTAGAAAATGAGAAATAATTAAACGAATGGAATAATTGCCTTTGCCCTGCTGCTATCAGTATTTCCCTTCTAAATGGCACCACATCTCTAAAGTTTCCTACTCCTTTCACAAGTGGCCAATGGCCACAAAAGTTGCGAAGAAAGTTGAGGGTCCTTTTATCCAAAACTAGAGACACATTATTTTTCACGACATTTTTTTATTCAACACTAGAATAAGGGTAAAAGTGTATTCTAATAGTTTCACTGGTCTTTTATTGACTAAATAAGCTTTCATTCTAAAATCCCAAATTCTCTACAAAATGATCTTCTCATTTTATATTTTATATTTTTTTTTAGATCATTAAAAACAACTATCACAATAAGCCTTACACAAGTCCATGGTATTCAATCTATGTTTTCACTACAAAATTCCACCACCCATAGAATAATCATTAACATGACATATAGGATATTTCAACACATCCTAATCTGAATTCCCATGCTTCATAGAATATGCAATGAGACTAGAAGAGTCATGCAAAGGTTCAGTTTACTAGTCATGTATGTTTACCTGACTAGATTGCTCTGGCTTTGGCACAACCTCAAATTATTGTGATAAATACAAGCAATAATAGTGACGCTTTGGTTTTAGGTAATGTTATCACAATAATGGTGATAATATCGCAATAAATATACCTAGTCTTAAGGCTTGGAAGGGAGAGAAATTTTGGCTATGGATTTGTCTTCATGTTAAAATGAATTTTTAAATATGTGCAAGGTAGTTTTAGTATCATTGTGTTGATGATCTTGATGAATTTGTATAAGCACAATGGAGAAAACCTTTCTCTAGGATGTCACCATGATATTGTGGGCTTTAAAAGTTTCCAAACAAAATTGTGTTATATTTTCCATTTATCTGTACAGGGAATCAAAGCACCATTTCTAAGGATCACATCCAATTCACACTCAATCTAGTGCAATTGTAGGGGAAATCTCTTAATCTAAGCATTACTGTTATGGACTAACACTAACAACAGAGTTGATGCTTGGAGCTCAGAAACATCTTAGGATAGAGGATGAGATGTTTCTTTATTCTGGAAAACTTTCATACCATGATGGCCTACATGTGAAGTAAAAGAAAATACATTTGAAACGAAAAGGGGCTTGGAGGAAATTAATTCTCTTACCTGTGTAATTGAAGAAGAAATGCCTCTTGAGTATGGTACTTTTCAATTTATTTTTCCTTATTAGTTGGATATGGTATTTGCTGACTAGATTTCTATGTTAATGACATAAGATAGTGTAGCAGCTACCAACTTATCTTTGCTAGATTCTAATAGTTGTGATTGTTTTGTTGTGGCAATAAATAGTAGGGGCAACGGGATTCCTAGGAGAGTGTTTTGTTATTAGCAAAGAGGGGTTCGAACAAAAGGAGGCTCATTGCTATGTTGGTTTTCTTACTGCCACTTTTAAAAAAAAATTGTTGTTGTTGTTGTTTAGTACTTGATGGGAGAATAATAAATAGAGGAGAGGAAAGCTTAGTAAAAGGCAAGCCAAGAAGAAGAACTTTTGTGGTGTATGAAGGGAATTGCTAATAGCATCCTTGGTGATCATTACAAGATTTAAGGGCTCTTCTTGCTAATGCATTAGAAGGATGAGAATCATTAAGTATATGGAGGGTGCTATGGAATTTCTCTATTATTTTTGCGAGAACAGAGTCATCATGGCAGGCATTCCAATCTGTAACAGAGCCTCTGAATTTCTGGGAGAAATTCTCAAAACTTTTTAGGCTAGAGACAGATAAAAAAAAACTGCAGAAATGTTTTTTGAACATGTCAATCTTTGTGACATTATAATTGTACATAAGGAAGAGCCAAATTCGTAGTAGAAAGGAGCATTACCAAAATTTGCATTAAAATTATTTCTAGCTAAGACAATAACAAATTGAGTTTTTAACCAAAGCTCTAGTATAATGTGTCTTTTTCCCAATAGGCATCAGAAGCATGTTGAGAGCACTGTCAACTATAGCAGACTAATCTATTAGTGGCGAATGCTATAGCGGGTTAGATTAATGATGCCAATTGAATCCTAAAATTGTTGCAGAACATGAATATTTCTATGAAGTCAAAATGTCTAGTTGAAGTCAGCAAGCCAGCAAGAGCTAGGGCCGTGTCTATTCATTTTATATATTCCTATGCTTTATCAAACAAGATTATAATCCACGGTTCTCTAGTCCATTATCATTATCAACGTCTGTAAAAGAATAATACTTTATGTAAAGCTTAACAACCCTCAAATACCGAAATATGCTTGCTTATTTCCAACTCCATTGGAAACTTACCATAAGCATATAATATATACTATTATAAAAATATAAAAAAAAATATTAATATATTAATATATATATTATATTACTATAAAGATATATATATACTATATATATAATATAACAAAAGGAAATGGCTTCACAACCAAAGTCTTGCAAATATCTTAATCCTAATCAAAAGCATATTTTGTCAAGCAAGAAAATAGCCACAGGAGAGCAATATTTGTATGTCTTGTGTATTTCTAAAATGAATATCAAAGAGTCTACAAGTGAAAGTTTTTGAAAACTTTCCTTGAGACAATAAAATAAGGCATTGAACAAATACGACCTATAATGAACAGTGAAGATGCGACCCACATATTGATGGAATTTTTAGTTTCAGGAATAGCCAAGTGGATTTTGTCTTTTATTCAGTATAGCATTCTTGCCTTATTTATATTGCATTCAGCTCCATAAAGGGTATGGTAGTCACCAGGGAAGACATTTTTTTTTTCAACCTCCCAATCTCCATCAATCTGATGAAAAATAACTGTAGTAATAAGGAATAACATAGTTTTAACACCAACAAACACAAATACAAACAAAATTGTGCTACTAAAAGGAAGAATGCCTGTTTGACTAAGACACACAAGATATCCTTTATCTTGTCAAGTGTCAACATATCTAACATTGAGTAACAAAATATTAAACAAATATCAACATTAGACACTAGAATATCTAGAATGCACTCGTGGTAAGGAGAAAAAATGTTGCAAAGCACAATGGTTTTCCCAGCTAATGATAGGATGATCAACATGATCAGAAACTTCCTGTAAAGCGGCTCATAAAAGTCTTGAAAATATCAGCCCTAAAGAATTGGTAATTCCATGAAAAAAATTGAAGAAAACTAGATGGTAGTGACTCTGATAAGCAAAAACCACTTTTCATTGGCATAGAACTGAATGCCAGTCCTATATTGAGATGGAAGTGCAATCTATCAACAACATGAAAGGTTTCCCCCTATTTTCATGAATCCAGCCTAATTCACAGCTTGAAGCATTGAACACACCTAGTGAAATATGGGGATTGATTTATTGCAATCGATCACTCACAACTAAAGTCACAGTTGGAGGCATTAAGCATAGCGAACAAGACATAGGGACATAAATGAAACATGACCTCAGATTTAAGTGCAACGTATGCACATTAAAATATACAGGGTGAAATTGTGGCTACCCCGAATTCATATTCTGGCAAAATAAACATAGGCAACAAAATATAAACATCGAAACAAAGGCTAGAAAAATCCACATGTATATTAAAATATTGAAACTAAGGTCCATTTAGACACGATATATGGCTTGTATATCATCATTTCTACCATATATAGCTACTCGTGATGAGAAGGAATGTTTCACTCAAATCAAGGATAGAGAGTGGGCAAGCATGCGAACATTAATGAGTTCAAACATAAACTAAAAAGACACACTTTGGTGAGATCAAGCTATTCCTCTTACATCAAAGTATCAAAAAGTTTTTCTTTTTTTTGTTCCTCAGCATACTATACATGTATACATGAATGAGAGTATGAATTATGTGAATTGGATCAACGCCCGAAGATCTTTGCAGTCAAATACTAAAATCCTTCAACAAATAAAGGTACATATGCAAGATAATTATTAAGGACGTCACTTTTGGTTTAATTAGAATATTTAGGTGCTACCAGATGTTTTATTTTTGTTATATTTCAATGTTGAAAATATAGGACTCATGAATAACTCATAGTGGGTAAGAAAATTGCTAAACATTTAAAAAAATCAGTTCTTTAAAACTTTTTTTTTTTTTAGGCCTTTGCAATTTTTGAAAAATATATGATTTTTTTTTCCCTGATGGAATTGCAAATTAGTCACAGCTAGAAGATGAGATGTAGTTAAATAAAGACTTGCAATAGCCAGGAATAGAACTCAACACTATTTTTTTTAACATTCCAAAACGCATATTCGTCTAAGATAAACATTATGCAGCATAATCTGGCCCTGCTCAATTATAATACAATTCTAGTTAATGTCTGAGAATAGTGAAGGAAAAGAGATAAAATCAAGTTATACCAAGACAAAAGGAGAGATAGGAACGTATTGTTTAAGGAATGCCAATCTAAAATACCTAGAGATCTGTTGTTGGTCATATGTACTAGCCAACATGTGGCATGCCATTAGAATGTTGAGTTCCATATCGTATCTATACTCCACTGAGTTTTGGGAGTGGGGAGGGGGATAGAAGAAGGATGCCACCTATAAATAACCATCTATCCTACATATTAAATCATGTTAAGTTATTACTTTTAATGCTCCTATGGAAAGACTGGCTTCTAATTGGCAAAGGTTGGGTACAGAGATAGATTTGTAGGTGTTATAGTTGTAAATACTCAAAATTTAGGTACCGAGATAGATTTGTAAGTGTTACAGTTGTAAATACTCTTTTGAATCTACCCATTTCTCTTATGCATTGAATTCTGAAAATCTGCATAATTTTTTTGAATGAACCCAGGAATATAACTATGTGTCAAGCAAATTTATTTATCTATTTATTTTTATGAGAAATACATTTTAATATCTATTGATCATATAGGTATTTGCCTGTGTGTCTTGATCAATTACTTAACAACAAGAAGCATATATTGAGACAACAAGAGGAAGTAAAACCCAAAAGGAAATATTATTGTTGCAGATTCAAAGTCAGCATTAATGGACAAACTATTTCTATCTTAAAGAAATGCAGACTTGCATTATTATGGTACTTTACTAAAACATTGTAAACAAGAATATCATTTAATGCTATTACATAAAATCCTTCTTAATTTCCGAGGCAATTCCTTGATAATTTTACTAAACTATTTGTGGATATGAACATACATCACATAGATACGTTAGATCCAACATAATACACTATGTAAGATGGTGATATCATTGACCTTGAGAAAGCATGTTACCTAATGATCGTAGTGAATGACAATCTTTGCATGTTACAGTCATGTTGACAACATTCATTAGCCTTACCTGGGAAGCAAGTTCATAAAACTTCAAAAGTCTGAATTCTAGATAAGGAAGTTCTCCTTGTCATTCAACTAATCTAAACAAAAAGTTGGTTGTATAAAGTGATAGTTGAAAGTAATGCTATACTTGAATCTCGTAATTACTCACCAACAAGGAGCATGGAGAGTTGGGACGAGGAAAAAAACACCAAGAGGAATCTTTCACAGAGAGGACATCTAAAGGATGCCATGGCCGATTACATTGATATCATATCCTTGCTCCATCTAAAGCCACACGATGAAAAAAATATACAATAAAATGTAACAATGATGCCCAATGCATTTACCAGTTGGACATCATCAAAATGATTAGTGCTATAGCACCATGTTCCTGGGAAATGCAACATATGTAATGAATAGCTGGAATTTCCTTCATGTAAAGCCCTAGTGGACATGTATGGAAAGTGGGGTTGCGTACATGATGCCCACCAAGTGTTCAAAAAAATTCATGAACGAGATGTGGTTTTATGGACCATGATAATTAGTGGATATGCATAGAATGGAGGTTTCGACGAGAGCCTAAATCTCTTTCAACCATTCCACTAAAAGACAAGAATGAGTAGGAAGAGATCCATTCAAATGATGTCTCGAGTTCAAAGAAAATAAATCCCAAGAATAAAAAATGGACATTGGTTACAACTTAGAATGGAGTCTAATGGGATTATCTCCATGACCTTTCTCAAGGACCAGTAGCCTATTCTGAAAACTAAGAAATAGGTATTTGATGATTCGTAGATGCTACAGTGTTTGATGGACAAATCAGTGGATTTAGTACAATGCGGGTGAGGCTCTTACGTTTTTGATGGATTCAATGTATATCTTTTCTCTCTTTTTCAATGGTAATCACCTCTACCTCAGATACGGTTAAAAGCATACAGCCAAACTGACATAGTTTGCAGAATGTTGATGAGTGCGAACACTCACTACAATGAGGCCATTCTTTAACTGAGTTGAAATCACCTACTACATGAAACCCATCCTATGCTATGATTAGGAGCAAGGAGAAAGGTTGTTAATATTGTATTTTAGAATGACCCGGGGACTCGGAAAACTAAGAAACAAACACTGAAATAACTCGAAAATTTGAAAATCACCTAAAATTTAAAATACACCAATATTTTGGCAGCAAACCCAAACAAAGACATTTACATTCCATAAAAAATATTAATCACTGACTGATACATCAAATATCCATAAATTAAACTAAAAACTATCTTGCAGAATCAATATCCAAAAGGTAAGGATGTTGCCCCCCATCCCATATACCAGTTGCCTGACAGTTGTCAGAAACAAGAAATCACAGTAATCTTATGATAGATTCAATTAGTTTTGGATGAAAGCTTCTTGGGTAGAATATGAATGCCAATGTGAGCAAAATGAAATGCCACTAATAAATCCCACTCAAGGGTAATCTGATTAAAAGGATCCAATATTGCTAACAACACCTCCGAAGGCAGGAGCCAATACACAAATGACAGATTTATAAAATATGTCCCAGCAAGAAATACTAATCCTCCTTTTGTTCAAACCAAAACCAAGCTAATTTCAAGGTGACCTAAAATGAAGAAATTTTAACGAGATAGAACCAACTATAATTAACTACATTTGATCCCTCTTAGTCCCCATTATCCCACATTGTTTCTAGATTGTAAGAAATGCAAATGAAGATTGAACCATGTCAAACAAAAAGGGGTTCAGACTAAGGGCTACAGAAAAGGGGGGTATTTTACTCTTTGTAGACTATTCTGTGATAGAATGTGGTATTACATTAAGAATTTCAAATCTGGCTAAACCATGTAATATGAGAAGACCATCTGATTTCCAGACCGTTGTATCAGAAAATAGAAATTTACAAACCACACACCTAATATTTCCTTCTATCTGTTTTAAATATGACTGAAATACTTATAGTCCAGTGGAAGCAATTAGACGGGTATCCACTTCACTTCTACTCGAAACACACCACTTCACTTCACTCCCTCCAAACCCACCACCTGCCATGTGAAACGAGAGTCCAAAGGGCCATTGCACTTCCAAGTCTCCCGCCACAAACTCTGACTAGATCTCATTATGGATAATGTACACTCTGGAAATTTAGGTGCACTTTTGTGGGGGCACACTTATACTAATTGTGAAAGCTTTGTTAATCGCTATTCCCGACGTTTCTGTCTTTAAAAAATCCAAAATGAGTCAGGGAGTGCATCAACAACATCAGAGCAACTTGTTTATGAATCAAAGAGGGTCCTCATCGATTAGCGTTTTGCTTGTGAGCACTTCCTCACTTTTGTTATTATATGAATGTAATTATTATTACCGAGTATTTCCTAACTGGCATATATCGATCTATACAGAATCCTGGCATAAGTGAAGGCCAGTAGCCATGGGTGGGAATTCACATCAAATGACAAGGAGACTTATGGAAAGTATAAATTGTGGGTTTAGTGGGCTTTGGGTCCAATTTTGAACCTGGCTCTGATACCACGTGTAAGGTCTTATCCTAGGGTCTTGAAATAGATCTATTTCTCTTGAATTTAAATGCAATAAGAGGCAATGATTTACTTTCTTACAAGACTTTTTAAACAATGAAAATTTTACCATTTAAATTCTAATCCCTATAACTTATAGTGAACATTTCATTTCAATAAATTTACATGAGTAATCTATAGAGGAATACCTATACCGGTGACTAGTGGAGATGCCTTTGAGCTGCTGCTCCTCCTAAATGCTCCTCTTGACTAACCCAACTAGATTTACCTCCCAGCCAACTAGAAAATAATTCCTAGCCCAGGAAACCTCCACAAGTTCGCTAGCCCTCCAAGCCCAAGTCCAACCAAATGTAGTGTGTGTGTCCAAGATGAATGATCCAGACCAAGATGAACAATATTTCCCTCCTCTCAACAACCTAAGAAACCTCCACAGGTTCCTAAGGTCTCGAAAAATCACATCAAATCATAAAATCACAGCCAATCCTCAAAATCAAGCAAGACCCCATATGCCCTTTTCTCCCTTCCTCCTTCCCTTTTATACTCTCCCTCCCTTCTCCATCTCAAACACCTCTCATTAATGTCATTAACTTCTCCTCTATCCTTACAGTTGACTTATCTTCTCCCAAGTAAATTTGAAAGTACATTTGGGAATGTGAGATATATATATGTATATGGAGAGGACTATGTCTTCTCCCAAGTAAATGTGAGAGTACATTTGGGAATGTGAGACAAATATATAT
>APFE031757431.1:20715-38209 GCA_000404065.3 Pinus taeda
AAATTGGAATGAATATAAAAGATGGACTTTCTTCCATCAAAACAATTACCAAATAAATCTTTAAGCTATAGGTATTAGCTTCTTAGATTTTTCAAATAAATATTTAATAATTGAATAATACATTTCATACATAATTTCATTAATATTATGTTTAATTTAATTCAAAAGAATAATACCATCAATAATCACTATAAAATACTTTTCACTCTAGAATTTATAAAGATTTGTGCTAACCATTATAGAAAATTTTAGTTAAACATATAGTAATATCAACCAACATGTAGCTCTATGAATATATCAAAAATATTTCATAGTTAAAAACTCAATTAAATATTTCTGTCCTTTGATAGATGCACTTAAGATGCCCTAATTTGAGTTTATTTGGAGCAATCATAATGATCCAAGAAATATTAATGAGATTTTTATATCAAATTTTAACATTAACCAGTAATTCATGGAGAGTTATAATTGTTGAAAAATATAAAACTGTGCCATGGAAAGTATGCCATTTTCTTTCCAAAAGCATTAATGTATAATCAAATTGTTACATTATCATGAAGTTGGTCATATGGATGACCAATTCTAGATTCCTATTAACATTTTGGTAAGCACAATCATTCATCAAATAAATGATTCACACTAAATAATTTTAAAGATTAAATGTTTGCTAGGGTGGACTAATGTCTGGTAGTGATAATTAGTAGCCAAGTAGTTATAGAAATTTTGTTGTAAAATTATCTCTCGAGTAAAGACATATGTTTCAATAGATAGTCATTTAATGTTATCTCCTTGCACCTTAAAAGGTATGAGGGGATGTACATAAATAAAATGAGAATGGTACTCTATTGCACCTCAAAATGGGGAGTATGTTTGTTTGTCAATTTAATTGTCTTAAATTGTTTACATAATTATCAACCACGACTAGTAGACTGACGAAGTGTAAGTGCATTGTATGTGCTAGGAGTCCTAGTTATCCAAATTGAATTAAATTGTTAATGCACATGCTTGAATTATTCATTGAAACTAGTTCTATGAAAGAGATCACACTCTTATAAAAATTGTATCTAATTATGAAATCCACACAACCAATGGAAATATCAAACTTATAAATCAATCTCACACTTGTAAAATGAAATTTAACTCATAAAAACACACACACTCTCACTTTGTTATATATATGAATTATGTTGTGAAAGAAACTCAATTTATAAAGGAATCAACTCATCTATCAATATAACACACTCTTGCATGAAAAACCAAAATGAATTGAAACTATGTTCACACTTGCTCAAACTGATAAATCACTCTTGCTTGAAATAAAACCTGCAAACAAAACCTCTTTTCTAAGAATTACAATTTCAATCTAAGTTCAAACTCTCACTACTGCTATCATTACAGTTAAACTCAATTCATGTGCTCCTGGATCGATAAAGAGAAATAATCAACAAGACAATCGTACTACTGCTAGTTAATTCAAAATCGATAAAGGAAAACATTCTACAGGATGCATCCAGAAAGTAATCTTACGAATTGATAAGAATTATACTTAAAACATAAGGGAACATTACTGCTTGAGGGGGCCCTCCAAAAGTAGGTGGTCACAAGATCTAATTGAACAATCAACCATGCATTGAAATAAAAAGGATTCTTTGAATTAAAAATAGAGTTTTGAAATCTCATTGTCGCATAAAAGTCATTGTGTTTTTGTTTGCTGCAAGGTATTTTTATAAAGACCGCATCATTAAATGTTCAGAGCTCTATGCCTAGCCTTACTAACAGAATGCTAAATTTAACTACGAAAATATATCATAATGGAAATCGCTCACAATTTTCTATTAACAAAGAAAATCATGAAGTGTATATATCATTCCTCGCTTTCCTGTTATAGCTGACAGAGTTGACTTTATCCTTGAACACACAATTAGAAGATTCTCATATCAATTTGGTTCATGAATATAGGAAGGGATCATTAAGTGCATTGATCACTACCTTTCCATATATTTCTCCCTCCATCTGCAACTTGGAAACTTATCAAACAATGGACTTGGCTGCAGAATCATACATTAGCTGCATAATCATCCCAATTCAGTAGCTAAAGAAAATATTAGACTAATAATAAAGAACATTATTAACTTATGAATACAAGAATATTATATACCTGCCATGTCATAAATCCTTTGATTTGATGCCCATTGAGTGATTATGATGGTCAAAGAGGAATAAAGTAGGTGAAAAAGAGGTGAAAAAAGAAGCAACTGTGAGGATCAATAACATTGATGAAAATATCTTGCTTGAGTGGGGAGTATATTACTAAGTGAATGGTTAGTGATAAATAAAAAGCACCAATGAAGTGAAAATGGTTGTGGTAAACCAAAATCACCAATTGAGCGAAAAATGTTAGTGGTCAACCAACCCTACCAAACACAATGATGGCCCATGGGGCTTTAAATTGTGGTGAATGGGTGCAATATTAAGACACTCCTTGTGATAAGTTATTAGTTCAAATATCCTGTGGATTTTTCCACCCGCCTAACCTTACAAAAACAAATCCAAACACAATAACAATTTGGCTAAGTGTAATCCATAAAAAAACCCATGATGTATCACCTTTTAACTAATAAATGGGGTAATGTCATTGATGATTTTTAGACTTCAAGTTTCTATAAAAAATCAAATCTCCAAATGGTAAATAACAATCCACAGATGGAAAACTTAGATAAACCAAAATTCCAACCATGTGATAGCAACATCAACAAGAGCATTGTAACGATTTCACCACTAATTACAAATTTCCAATTTAAGCACTTTGAGGTTTCTTCTGCTTGTCATATTTTTATGTGAACTACATTAATGTGATCGAGCTTTCTTCGACATCATTGATTTAGGATTTGAGCAAAAAACCTGGTTTACTACTCCATGGTTATTTTGGAAGAAATATCATTCAATATCTTTCCATTGAATAATGCACAATATACAAGATCAGGATGTTAGTTAACACTATTTGTATGTCATTTTTCTATGGTAGTTTCATGCATACTTTGATCACTTCGATAGCCATTAGACCTCATAGAGGATAGATAGACCCATTTACATTGTTGCTTAGTAATGTTTGTGTGGTCAAGCATTTTTAGGTATTTGTCATACTTGTAACTGATTCACTCTCATTAGATATTGGAGTTGACATCAATGAACAACTATAGGCGTTATGGATCAAATGTTTACACTATGCAATTTTCCAAATTCTATTATTTTTCAACATCCATACTAGCATTTTTTCAAGAATATATTCATCAAGGCTAATCTCAAGAGTTTCATATTGTAAACATGGAGATGATACCAATTCATGCACTAATTCTTGGTGCCTTATTAGTATAATTGTATGGGCTTATGAATGGGGGGAGGGGGGTGGGTGGGGGGGGGGTGTGTACCGGGGGGGCTGGGGGACTATTAGCCTATGGCTCCCTATATAATCATGAAATCCTATAACACCTTTGTGTATTTCACATTATAGAATATAACTTTATGCTAAGTGTGTATTAGATCTTATTTTTCTTCATCCTTACATTATCTTTTCATAAGGCATTGATGTGAGAGAAAATATAGTTTATAAGATCATTTTATTCATGTACTATAAAATTGTGTCATTGGAATGAATAATGTGAACGTAGAGAAGAGTATAGCTTCAAGTCTTTTCCACAAAGTTCTTGTGTCTTTCTTATATTTTATTTCTTAACAATGTAAGACTTAGCCTCTCATAATTCATTAAAAATATTTTCCTTGTCACCATCTATCTTTCTAGTTCCCCAAGTTGTATTGAGTCTTTTCTTATCATTTACATAGTTACATAAAAATGAGGTGTCTTAAGCTCATTTTCTAACCATATCATTCTTCTATTCATCTTCCAATAAGCTCCCTTATTTCCAAATTTTATCACATTCTATTCTCTAAATCCCTTAAATTTTCTCTATCCTTTGCAATAAAAACACCATTTATCATAATGTGAATGTAGATCTTATATCATACTCTTAACCTTAATTATGTCTTTATCCACCTCTAAGAATTTCTTTTGAAGACGACACCATTATTTTTCATCATTTAAGTTATTAACAATCTCTATCATCTCAACAAACAAAGGTAACTTAGAAAATTTAATTTTAAAATGATAAGATTAATCTTAGACATATTTAGAATATTTAAAATGATCATAACACTTTGATGTTCAACAAATTTTGTGTTGTCTCACATGACTAAAACCATCCTAGATCCATATTAACTTTGAATCTATTAAGCACCAAGAGGGATCAATTTTCTCAAGGTGTAAACCTTTCCTTAAGTATCCCATTAATTAATATTCATCCCATATATAAAACTAACAAAGTATCCATGCCATGGATTTTTATGTTGGCATATATATAAACAAAGCATCAATCTCATGAACAATATATATATATATATATATATATATAATATATATATATATATGTATGGCCTTTGAAGTTTTATGAATTCCATGAGTGTGTATGTCAACACTATTATTTATAAAACAAATTATAAATATATTACACATCACTTAAAGGATTCCATGAAATAGTAACTATGTCGACAACATGACATTCAACTTTGAGTTTACTTATCATAACAGTTAAGGTTGAGAATCTTGTTTACCACATTATGCTCCACAATTATAACAAATACAACACAGAGCGTTCCCTTACTCCTCTATGGTCGCATGGATGGTTACACTTAACTTTTTTTGTTAGGTCCCTATAATACTAGTGTAGCCCCTTATTTTCATTATTATTGTATCCCCCTTATTGTTATTGTTGTGCCCATGTAGTCCCCATATTGTTATTATTGTGCCCCATAGAAGCACACTATTGTTATTTTTGTGCCCTTACATTATTATTGTTATGTAGGCTTTTATTATATTGTGACCCCTTAGACTCCAATATATAGAATTTGTATCATCCAAGAATTGTTCATTTATGTAATGTAAAGGTGGTTTACCCCTCAAAGAGGATAATTTTTAAGTCATTGATATATTTTTCAGTTGGTTTCATAACATTTGGTGTCAGAGGTTTGGATTCTGGGGTTTCATTGCTTCAAACAGGTCATCATGGAATTTTCACTATAAATTTTTTCTACAAAGCTTCAAAAGTTGAAGTTGCAACCACGTGGAGCGGAAATATTAGTGAACTTTGTGTACGAATTTCAAATCTTGTCTCGCCATATTTTAGGATGTATGATCCAAGGAAGTTAGGGTCTTTGCAGGCTCCAGAATTCCATCTCAAATAGGGCCGAAGGTCGAAACAGTGACACCTGGCACTTTGTACAAGTTTCTACTGAACCAATATATAATCAGGTCATCGTGTGAGATTGGGAATAACTCTTTCTTGAAGAATCCAATATTGGTCTAACTTGTTGGGTTGGAAAGAAGACTCAAAGGGTTACTACTAAACATAATTTCAGATCTTGGATATTCGCAATTACAGAGATACAATAGCTTCAATATATAGCTCCTAAAAAGAAAGAAAAATGTCTGTATTTTAAAATTTTGCATAAGTTTTGTTTGAAAAATTAGTTTGAAGTGATTCAAAGGGAATAGTGAAGCATATATATCATTGTTTGATCTCAAAATGCCTCAAAACAAAAAAATGGACACATCTATTAAGAAACTAGATATCTCTTCTATGGCACATGAAGAAGAGGAATAAATGCAACTTGATATATCAAAATTGCGAGATCAAGTGCAACAAATTTCAATCTCACAAAGAGTAACCAAAAATGATCTGGAAGCTAAGATGGATGGTTTGAAATCTGACATGGAAGAAATTATTAATGTCAAGATGGAAGGTTTGAAAGATGGTTTAAAAACATATTTGAAAAGGGACTTGGAAGGTTTGAAGGAAGGTTTGATAAAATTGCTACAAGAAATGCTTCCTAGTGGTGACAAGGTACTCCACGAAAATCATGATGAGGATAAAAGGAATACAAATTATGATTTTAGAGACTCACATAGTGGGTTCAAGACTAACCACATTCCAAAGATCGATATGAGGAAGTTTGATGGAAAGGATCCAATGACATGGATACTACAGATGGAGCAATTCTTTGATCTACATGATGTGTCAAACACACAAAAGGTACACATTGCATCTTTATATTTAGAAAAAAATTAGTTTTTATGGTATCGATGGATCTGTTCTTGTAAAACACTTTTCACTTGGTAAATTTTTATGGAGGAAATGATATCACATTATGAGGATACAAAGAGCAATGCCTTCCTAAGCCAATTGATAAATTTCAAACAAAAGGGTTCAATGGCAGAGCACATTGAGGACTTCCCAAAATTGAATATAAGGGTAAATGATATTCCATAGGAGGATAGAATTGATGCCTTCATAGGTAACTTAAAGGATAACATCCAACATGAGGTTTGCCTTTAGGAACCTGATTCATTGGAGAAGGCATTCAGGGTGGCAAGAAAAGTTGAAATCAAAATTATGACAACAAGGAAGTCTACCACTCACAACTAAAAATATGTAGGTGTTGTTCTTAGCCTTCCACAACCTACAAGGTTCACACCACAACAATTGGAAGAAAAAAGAGCAAAAGGGATTTTTTACAGTTGTGATAGCAAAAACACTAAAGGTCATAAGTGTGATGAGAAGGAATTATTTTACATAGATTGTGAAGAGGAGGAAGAAAAGGAACAAGAAATGTCAAAAGAAGAGGATATACACTAGGAACCAACCCCAAAGAAAGAAGAAATGAATCTAACCATATTTTGTAATGCATTTGCAGGAATTACCATTCCTCAAACTCTCAGTATAGAAGGACAAATCAAGAATAAAAAGCTAATATTGTTGATTGATTCGTGTAGGACCCATAATTTTATTCATTGTAAAATAGCCAAGGAATTGAATTTCTTCCTATATCCAGCACCAGAGTGTCAAGTGATGGTTGCAAATGGAGGAACTATAAATTTCTCTAGAAAGTTCCATAATATCGTTGTAACCATGGGGTAACATGTATTGAATATTCCAATGCTTTCCATTCCAATGGGTGGTGATGATGTTGTACTAGGAGTCCAATGGTTACAATCTTTGGGTATGATAACATTTAATTTTCAAGAACTTTTCTTATAATTTTTTTGGGAAGGAAAAGAAGTTGAATTAAGGGGTATCACAGGGAAAATAGGAAAGATAATCCACTCTAATAGCGTGACAAAACTTCTAAAGAAAGAACAATGGGGAACAATTGCACAATTATGCTCACTAGAGGTTCAGACATCGAAATCATCTATTTCTCCAGATCTCCAAAAAGTCTTGGAAAATCATTCCAAGGTATTTTAAACTCCCAAAGGTCTTCCACCTATTCATGATTATGATCATGCTATTCATTTGCTTCCAGGAAGTGTGCCTCCAAACATCGGGCCTTACAAATATCCTTATGCCCAAAAGAGTGAAATTGAACATATGGTTGTAGAAATGCTAGAGGTCAGTATAATTCAACCTAGTCAAAGTTCGTTCTCTGCTCTAGTAGTATTGGTGCACAAGAAGAATGCATCATGGTGCATGTGTGTGTATTATAAAGAGTTCAACAAGCTCACTATTAAAGATAAATTTCCCATTCCTTTCATTTATGAATTATTGGATGGATTACATGGAGAAATTTACTTCACCAAGTTGGATCTTCGTTTGGGATATCATCAAATTAGAATGAAGGGTGAAGACATTCTGAAAACAACATTTAGAACTCATGAGGGTCATTATGAATTTTTGGTCATGCATTTTGGCCTTACCAATGCACCTTCCACATTTCAAGGTTTGATGAATTCCATTTTCAAATCCTTCCTTAGAAAACTTGTGTTAGTATTTTTTGATGATATACTAATCTACAACAAGTCTTGGAAGTATCATATTCAACATGTTGATAGGGTGCTCAAACTATTGGAGGAGAAACAATTATATGCAAAAACCTCGAAATGTTTCTTTGGAGTACAGGAGGTGAAATATATGGGTCATATTGTATTGCATGAGGATGTTAAGGTAGACCCTAACAAAATTAAATCCATTAAGGAATGGAAAATCCCCACAACCATAAAGCATCTTCGAGGATTTCTTGGGTTGACAGGGTATTATCACAAGTTTGTTAAGAATTATGGGAGAATAGTAGCACCTTTAAAAAAATTACTGAAGAAAGATGCATTTTCTTAGACTCCAGAAGCAACTAAAAGAGGGAATGTGGCAAGCACCGGTCTTAGCTACACCAAACTTCAAAAAAACCTTTATTCTAGAATGTGATGCCTCAATAAATGGAATTGGTGTTGTTTTAATGCAAGAAGGAAGACCCATTTCTTTTAAAAGTAATCCAATTAAAGGAAAGTATTTACTCAGACCTATTTATGAGAAGGAAATGTTTGCAATACTACATGCACTAAAGCAATGGAGACCTTACCTAATTGGAAGACAGTTCAAGGTAAAAACAAATCGTGATAGTCTTAAATACCTTTTGGAACAAATATTGTCTTCAGAAGAGTAGCAAAAATGGGTTACGAATATGTTGGGTTATTAAATTTGAAATCATCTACAAAAAATGGAAGAAAAATGTTGTTGCAAATGCACTCTCAAGAAAGGATGAGGATGTGGAAGCATTTCTTTGTTCCATTTTTATTATCCAACCAAATTGGATAACCGAAGCAAGAGATGAATGGAAGAATGATGAAGAAGTGTGGACACTCATTCAAAAGTTGCAGCACGATCCCAATACATCTGATACATTTAGCTGGAAAAATGATTCATTATGGCACAAAGATCGCTTATATATTTGTAAGAATTCCTAACTCAAACAAAATATTCTTTTGGAATTCCACACCTCTACCTTAGGAGGGCACTCAAGATTTTTTAAAACTTACCACAAGTCAAGAAGGAATTTTTTTGGGATGGCCTTAAATTTGATGTTCAAAATTTTGTAGTAGAATGTTTGATTTTCCAACAAAATAAAGTTGAGACAGTTAAGACCCTGGGTCTATTACAACCTTTATCCATTCCTTTTCAATGTTGGGATGAGGTCTCAATGGATTTTATCACAAGTTTACCCAAGTATGAAGGAAAGAGTGTCATCATGGTAGTAGTTGATAGACTTACTAAGTATGCACACTTTTGTGCATTATCTCATCCATTTAAAGCCAATATAGTTTCTATTGCATTTATGGAAACAATTCAAAAGCTACATGGAAAATCAAAGATTATTGTAAGCGACAAAGATCCCATTTTCACTAGAATTTTTTTGACATAATTATTTTCTTGTCTGGGTACTGAATTAGCTCATAGCTCATATTATCATCCTCAATGTGATGTGAAAACTGATATAGTGAACAAATGTTTGGAAGCATATCTTCATTTCTTTGTATCTAATAAACAAACAAAATGGGTGATGATCTAGGGGAATGCTTGAAGATCCATAAAATGATCCAGATATTAGGGGGGGCCACGATCTGAGTAATTACCACATCAAGAAAAGAACGAAAGTAAACCCAAACCAGAAAATAGATCAGTAACTAGATTTTATTAGATCAAAAAATGATTGTTGCAACTACATTCTGCTGGATGATCTGTCCTCTTACAAAAAGAGGCTTTTTATTTATAAAAAAATTAGTTACATTACCATGGGTAAATACCATGGGCGGAGTTCCATTCAGATCATTACCATGGGTAAATACCATGGGCGAATTTCCATTCATATCATTCCTCCCTCCTTAGGAAGCAATGGTCCCCATTGTGTGAAGTTCCCTTTGGAGAAGCTTTTGTTGAAGATGAATTGTGGATGACCAAGCATTGTCAAAGACAATGGGTTTACGTGGTTGACCCATAACTGAGGGTTTGTGGATGACCCGTAACCATGATGCACAAAGATCCAAGGATAAAGATACCATTTAATGATTTTATGCCAACTATGATATTGATAGTGTGTGGGCAACAAAATGGATTTCACTAGCAAGGTTTTTGCATGGCTGACCCATAACCATGATGAACGAAGAGCCAAGGATAGAGATACATTGTAATGTTGGTGGGCCAACTGTGAGGTGGAAAGTGTGTGGCTGAGAAAATGGACTTTGTTGGAAAATGGTTTTGTGTGGTTGACCCATAACCATAATGAACAAGGGCTCGAGGATAGAGATATCTTGTAATTAACCTCAATATCACTTGTCGATCTATCAGTAGAGATCTAACAACTTATTTGGTGGCTTATCTTTGTAGATTCTCAATATCCAATGAGATGGTGTAAATAATTCTTCCAAGTACTCAAGCTTCACATTTGTGAATCCCATTGTTGTGATTTGAGTCCCACCATGACATTACCTTGCATTGTGAGGGATAGTTTGTTACACTCAGAAGTACACTTCAAGATAGGAAACAGTGATAGCACAATCAACATGGGAACTAGTAGCTTCCAAATGCATAGCTAGAAGGGCATAATACAAAACTCCAACATGCCTAATCGTCTGTGATCATTGTAAAATGAAGAATCCTGTGTGGAAGATGAAGAAGGCATAAAACTTCTCACATTGGAAAATTTCATCATTAGTTTTATGTAGAAACAAATTGTTTGCACCTAGCATGATAACACACTCATACTCAACTGAATTCCATGCATATAATTTCTCAAGGGTGAGAGTAAATGTTTCTCCCTGTTGTCTACCACAATTACCTTGAAATTATCCCCATATGGTTGTGGAATTTCTTTGGAGGCAATGAGAACAATATTTGCATCACATTGAGATGACGGAGGAACTAAATCATTACACACGCAATCACATAAAGCTCATAGTCTCTTGGCATTCCTGCATGGGAATTTCTTGTAGGTGGCTTCGATGTGTTCACTGTAGCCCATGTGTGAATTATTGTTAACATACATATAAATAATAATGCATCATGGGGATCGATCCTCCAACCTTTGAAGCCATAATCAATTCTATATAATCCAATGCAGTGATTATAATGTGAAAATTTACATGTCATCCCAAATCCAAGAGGATTTCTTGTTGTTGTCGAACTCACAGGTCTTTACTATTGGAAAGAGCCATCGAAGAGCTTTGTCTTCTTGCAGATTGATTCTAACACTGCCATGCAATTTTTTGGGCAAGGGTACTATAGATCATAGCTGACTCATCGAGGTGGCCTTTAGTGAGTTGCATAACATCTTGGAGAAGGAGATTTAGAGCATTGTTCTCCACCATGGTGCCTACAATGAGAATGGTAGTGGAGGAGGTCCAGGAGGATGCATTGGCATTTGGAAATAATAAGTCATGGGGAGCATCGAGCCCTACGGAATGGGAGGCCTTGAGATCTGGGGTTGCATCATTCCTGGTGAAGGGCCTTCATCTCCTCTGACGGGACCAACTAAGCCTAGTTGCACTTGAACAAGGGGTGTCATGGGAATTCCTAGCATGCTTCTATGCCTAAGCCAGGGCCTGCCTAAGTTGCCGCAACAATTTTAAGCCATGAATCATCGGCATAGGTGAAACCTTGATAGTCATGGTAACCACTTCTTCTTTGCGAAGGAGGATGAGACTGAGGGTTCATCTGTACTCACACTCATCTTTGATGTCTACTACAACTCCTTCTTTGGAGGAAGTCTTCTAACCTCTTCACAATCCCCCAAAACCAAATTCATGTGTTGCTCGAATGCCATGAACTTTCCAATTAGGTGATGCTTGTTGTGGATCATTACCCACATTTTGTAGTTTATGTATTGCAGCTCCTGTGAACTCTTTAATATCGACATTGTGGCTGTGACCACCTCTGGTAGAGAAAGAAGGGGATGATGATGAAGTTCATTTGGCCTTCCTGTGATGGGATGCAACACTAGACCCTAATGTTGACAATGATTCAGACGATGGATATGATTTCACTGTCGCTCGCTTGGACAATGGAGTTGCTAATTCTCGCATCCTTAAACTCAAGGTTGAAGTTGTTGGAGCTGCAGTTGCCACTACTATTAAAACTGAGCCAATTTTTGATGCATTAAATGAAGAGAAGATTAGCAGTCCCGCTTCCCCTACTCTTCCTATTTCTTGGAGTTAAGAAAGAGAATGGCCATTAGATGGGGTAATAGTGTCACCTTGCTTTTGAATCATAGAAATCGAAACAGAGTTCTATGGAATTTGATCCCGAGACAGTCTTAAAGAATATCAGTAGAAGAATGACATCATAAGCCAAAATATGATAGAAAAACCCCATGGCATGTGACATTGTGGCAACCATCGGTAGACATGATTTGTGAAAACAATGTGCTTTTAAAGACCATGGATGAGCAGCAAGTGAATGAAAAGAAGGGCAAACCCTTTGAAACCCTAATTTATATGGAGCCATAACTTGGCTTCGATACCACTAATCTGGATCTAGGGGGAGGCCCCCAAGTTCCATAAATTGGTCCAGATCTTTGGTGGGGGGGGGTGTGGGGGAGGGGGGCGGCAAGAACTGAGTAATTGACGCACTAGGAAAAGAACAAAAGTAAACCCAAACCAAAATATAAATCAGTAACTAGCTTTTATTATATCAACAAATGATTGTTGCAACTACATTGTGCTGGATGATATGTCCTCTTACAAAAAGAGGCTTGATATTTATAAAGATTTTAGTTACATTACCATGGGTGTATTTCCATTCAAATCAATTGGTCAAGTGGTTACCTCTAGCTGAATGGTGGTATAACACTTCCTTCCTTACTATAGCAAAAATTACCCCATTTATGGTACTTTATGGATATCATCCACCATCCATCACATCATATTTAAGAGAAAATTCTAAGGTTCAAGTAGTGGAAGATCACATTGAGCATCAAAAACAGGTTCTGCAACTCTTAAAGGATAACCTCATTTTGGTGCAGAATCGATTGAAACAACAAGCCGATCAACATCATAGTGAAAGAAGTTTTGATGTAGGCGACTGGGTATTTTTATAGCTACAACCATACAAACAAATGTTCCTCAAGCAATCTAAGAAGGATGATAAATTATCACCAAAGTACTATGGTCCTTACAAGTTGTTGCAAAAGATTAGTACTATGGCATACAAATAGGAGCTTCCTGCATCTTTCTGAGTGAACCCAGTTTTCCATGTTTCATGCTTAAAGAAGGTTATAGGTGACAAACTCTTAGTTCAAACAATTTTTCCAGAACTTGAGAAGGAAGGAAAAATATTATTGGAACCTGAAGTAGTCACAGAAACAAGAACACAATAGCTACGATATTGATTAATTTTAGAGTGTCTCATCAAGTGGAAGAACTTACCCACTGAAGATTCCACATGGGAGGATGAAAATTTTATACAGAAGCATCCAAAACTACTCAAGCATTGAGGACAACACTTTTTTGGAGGAGAGGGGCATATTAGGTCCCTGTAATACTAGTGTGGCCCCTTCTTTTTATTGTTAGTGTAGCCCCCTTATTGTTATTGTTGTTCCCATGTAGTCCCCATATCGCTATTATTGTGTCCCATAGAAGCCCACTATTATTATTTTTGTGCCCTTACATTATTATTGTTATGTAGACTCTAATTATATTGGAATCCCTTAGACCCGATTATATATAAAGGGGGTATTTTCATTTGTATCATCCCATAATTGTTCATTTATGTAATGTAAAGGAGGTTTCCCGCTAGAATATGTTGAAGAGGATAAATTTTAAGTCGTTGATCTATCTACTTGTGAGTTGGTTGCATAACATTCTTATGGTCATTATATGTCTGATCTGAATTTAAATAGGAATGCAACAAATTACAGATATAACCATAAATATAGAGATGCAACAGAAATAACACTTCCTATGATTAATATCAAATAATGAAATATGTTTACAAACAGCATGGAAATGAGACTAGCTCAACGATGGTAGCTTATCTCTGAGAAGAGATGTGGTGGCTACATGCCTCTTAACTACGTTACAATTAGGCTCAAGGGCCTTTTTATTATTGAATAATAAGAGCAAACCATAAACAACCAAACCCTAACTCGAGGAGATGTAACACCAAGAGTTTATGGGCCACGTTGGGGTTAGTTGGGCAGCCAACTTCCCGGGGTCGTGACTTGGTCATATTATCTCCATTTGAAACGCATGATACCCCATTGGATAGATATCTCTGAGGAATACGACTAAAAAAATGACTTATACAAAGTTGCTGGTGGTAGATTTCCAAAAACGCGTCGTCTAGAGCCTCAAAATGGCTCCAAAATTTTAGGACCCGAAAAACTGCTAAACATAGTAAATTGTGCTACAATTAAGGAAACTGAAAAACTGAAGGAAACAATGGTGGGGGTTCAAGTGGAATTGGTGGGTGGCCACCAATATCCACCTAGATCAATGCCACTCTATCAAGTCATATTAATGAACAAAATAGAGAGTTAAGTACAACTACCCAGTCATAGTTTTATGAGATCATAATAAAAACTAAGTTGTGAATCAATGCCATGCAGACGACTTATATATATGCCAATGTAAATATTCATGACATGGATACTTTGTTATAGATATATCTATATATATATGATACTTAAGGAAAGATTTTCACCTCAAGAGATTTGATCCCTCTCAGTGCTTAATAGATCCAGAGTTAAGATGGATCTATGTTGGTTTCATTCGTGTGTGGCCACACAAAATTTGTGGAACATCTATTATTATGATCATTTTAAATATGTTAAATATGTCTAATATTAATTTGATCATTTTAAATTTAAATTTGCTCAATTACCTTTGTTTGTTGAGATGATAAAAATTGTTAATAACTTAAATGATAAAAAAATCATGAAATAAATTTTTGAATGCAAAGGGACAATGTAACAGTGTTGAATGATAGAAAATGTGGATAATAGAATGTATTCAATTACAAATAGTCACCATTGTGATCAATCTCAAACTATTTTATTATACTATTCTTATTGTCACACCTATTAGTTTTGTCATATTTTCATATTGATCATATGAAAAAGGTGGTGTCATAGACCATTCAAGTCTTAACTTGAAATTAATATACATAATACATCTAGTTACCTCAAATCTATAATGCCCTACTTGATCCTATTATGCTAATTTTGACTAGTTTTTAATTAACATGAAAATATTGACTTATAATTATTAAGTAATATTCGTATATACCTATACTTGTGAATCTGTAATTTTATTTTACTAATATGTTCTTTAATTATTTGTTATTATTTAATTATTAATAAATTCCCAAGGTTTTCCAATTGGTCTTCTCCAATTTATTTCCAAATTAAATATCAATATTTCAATTCGCAAGGTTTTCTAGGTTGTTTTCTCCAATTTATTTTTGGATTAAATATCATTATTTCAATTCCCAAGTTTTTCCAATTGGTCTTCTCCAATTTATTTCCAAATTAAATATCAATATTTCAATTCGCAAGGTTTTCTAGGTTGTTTTCTCCAATTTATTTTTGGATTAAATATCAATATTTCAATTCGCAAGGTTTTCCAAGTTGTTTTCTCCAATTTAATCTTGAATTAAATATCAATATTTCAATTCCCAAGGTTTTCCAAGTTGTCTTCTCCAATTTATTTCTTAGTTAAGTATTAATATTTCCATTCTCAACGTGTCTTCTCAAATTTATTTTTATATAATATATGGATATGAAAGTCAAGGTCACTAAATTAAAAGTATGGGGGGTATTCATGGAATTAATGGTAGGTTTTTCAGGTGGATAAGAGGAAGTGACATAAAGGGAAGGAGGCTGAGAGGAGAAGGGGGGTTCCTTGTTCTTTGTTTTGACATTAGAGGATTTTATTTTTGGAGGAGGAATATGGAGAAGGAGATGGGAGATAATGGAGAGAAAATTGAGTAAAATCAAACTTGGATTTATTGGAAAGTGTTGGTTTTAACTTGGACGCACTGCAGCTGGTTGGACTTGGGCTTGGAGGGCTAGGGAACTTATGAAGGTTCAATGTGCTAGGAAATCATTCCTAGTTGGATGGGAGGTAAATTCAGTCGAGTAGACTAGCAAGAGCATCACAATAGAGTCAAGAGCATCTCAACGAAGCCACTGGAATATGTATTCTTCCATTTGGTGTTTTATTTATGTAAATTGATGCAAATGAAATTTCTTACATTTTTAATATGTTGTAAGTCAAAATTTACTTGTGTGTTGTTATCAAATCAATGTTGATTTATAAACATGTTATTTCACTACCTATTGTAATAATTAAATTAAATGAAAATTTTGGTTTAGTTATAATACCTAGGTTAGGTCCTCACATATGATATCATAGCTAAGTTCAAAATATGAGGCCTAAAACCCATACAAATAGTCTTGGTAAACATTAGTGTAGTGGTAGAATCTTCACATATTTTTGTTAATAGAACTGTGAATTACTGAAAACAATCGAGATTATCAACAAAGCACAACAACTCTCTCAAAAGATACACTAAAGGTAATGAAGTCGAGTGTTGATTCCGATGTTTGAACCTCCAAAAATAATAATGTGGAGATCGTGGGAAGCATCTAAGAATAAAAAAAAATGTTGTTTTGTCACCCCTTTACTTAGCACTTCACGTATTGTTATCTTTTTAGCCTAAATTTTCACTATGTTTCACAATGATTCTAAGAAGCTTCTCTAAGTTGTATTTTTTTATTAGAGGATATAGAATGGACTAAGTTGAAATCATCAAATCGAATTATCCTTTCAAGTTACTATACATAATTTTTTGTATAAACAAAAGCAAATTGTTTATTGTTTAATAGGAGAATATTGATATTAATTAATTGTATGTAAGAGTTTTTTTTATTACATTTTAGTATAAGGGTAACATTAATCAAATTATTCATAATTAATGTTATATTAAAATTAGTTACAACCATGTAGAGCACAAAATAGCTTTGAATAGCTTTAAAAAAATAAACCTATTGTTTTGTACTCTATGCACTTGATTACTTACTTGTAAAATCATAGAAATTAGATGCCTTTAAAAATAAAACACAAACAAAAGTAATTGAATATCATTGACAATGTGGTAACCACTACTCCACAGTGTTAAATTATAGCAAGAAAAGGTTTCATTTGACTTGTGCTTTAGTCAAATGGGGAAATCTGAATTTCCACTTCAGCAGGATGACTTGAGTTGCAATTAGTACAATGGATATGGCCATGCCACTTAGTTAAGTCAATTAATTCAATTTTTTGGGAAAGAAGTAGAGTTGTGCCTGGGTTTATTGCTAAGATATAGCAATATAGTGGATTTATATTTAGTTAAAGTCAATTATCTAAGCTCTAGTGTATAATACAGTCAGTATGAGTTCAATTGAGTAGTTGTAATTGTTGTTAACTCACCGATCTCTTAGTTAAGTAGTCAATTTACTAAAAATAGCCCTAGTAATGCATGCAATTCAAATTGCCTAGTTGAGTGGAAGAAAAAGGCATCATTATAATTATCATTGTTTACTAGTGAGTGTACAATATTTGCATGTTGTTGGAAACTAG
>APFE031757431.1:54838-100086 GCA_000404065.3 Pinus taeda
ACTAGGAACAACATGGGTCCATGGACCGATGTTTGTCTTCCCAAAGTTGTAGTTCTCGGATAGATCTTTCTAACAAGGTATTGTACGCGTCAGACGGAGATCGTATGCCAAAGTTACGACCCTGGGAAGTTAATGTACCAATTTACCCAAACGGGGCCTTTGGCGTTTCATCTTCTAGGGTTATTTTTTTGGATGTTTAGGGTATTCCAATGTTTATCAACAATAAATAGGCCTTCAAGACTCATTGTAACATAGTTCAGAGGCATGTAGCCACCACATCTCTTCTCAGAGATAAGCTACCATTACCCTAGCTGGTTTATTTCTATTGATGTTTGTAAGCATATTTCAGTGTTTTACATTAATGAAATGAAGTATTATTTCCACTACATCTCTGTGTTTATGGTTATCTATGTAATTTTTTGCATTCATGTTTAAATCTGGATCACTCCAACCTCTCACTCACTCCATACACTAGTGTAATCAACCATACTCACAATGAGCTTCCTCTAATATGTAGATGAACTCAAGTGCTAAAATCAATAATTAATCAGAACTAATAGGCATCACAGCTTTGTTCATATGCTAGATTTTATACGGATTCAGCTCATTGACTCAATCGACCACTAATGCCATTATCATTTTTTATATTTTCAACTTTGATCAGCTTCTGGAGGTCTCCCAAACTTTTTCCATCATAAAACAAAATTTTTTGATCAAGGATGTCATCAAAACACAAAATTTAGCTCAACATTTCGAGGAATGTGGATCAATACTCATGAAATCCATCAATCGCTTACTTAGCACTATCATTCATTCAAATTTAGCAACTTGGGGCTATAACCACTCCCTTGGGTCTCTCTATGTTGGAAAATGTAACTAGGTTCGATCTTCATTATTGTACTTGAAGTCAAAATGTAATTTATTTGTCAAAAGAAAGTGAAAATAATTTTATGGAATTGACTTATTAAAGCATGGGTTTCATTCTTGGGACAATTATATTTCATGCCTCCAATGTAGGCTTTAGGGTATTTCCAAAGTCAATGTGTTTATTGGCTAAAGACTCCTCCATCATTAGGTTAGCCTCCTCCACAACTTGTAGATTTTTCTGTAGATTCACAAGCTTGTGCAATGTACTAAAGCAAAAGACAAGAATCTACTTCTACACTTTACAATGGAAGCCCATAAAGATCAATGAAAATAGTGATCAACAAGAGGAATACAAATCATTGGCACATAACACAATAAATATCCAGGGAAAGCCACAACTCAAAACCCCACTATCTGTATTGCATTAATCAGAAATCAAGATGATAATACAATGCTTGTTCTCACAAGAACAATCCCAACACTTAGTAAAATCAATCTCCAACTCACAAGCAGTCTCTTAGCCAACACTTAGCCAATTCTCTAGTTGTCCAAGTCCCTATTTCCTTACACAATTCTTATGGCTGATTAGCCCATCTTAAATGGAAACTAGTGCATCTAAAACTGCGCAACCCCTTCAAGGTTCAAATCCTAATTTCATGCACCATTTGTACAACTTGGAAAATTATACAATAAATAGTACATTGTCCCTTCACTGTAGTCTCAACTGGGTCTTTCTCAAAATCGACATGCATGAGTTTTTGATGAGGGAATCTTCAGTTAACTCGAGTATCACTAGTTAATGCATTAGTGCACCAACTGACTATTAACTCACTATTAGTTCCTCAAACAGTTTGGAACTAATTTAACTAGACTTAACTCAATAAATTGAGTTAACTAATTACAACTCATACTTAACTCATCTTGGACCCCTATAATATAGGGAGAACATATACGTGACATAAAAAAGGCTTCCAACTTGAAATTCGTAAGTTAACTAATTCAACTCACTCTAGTTAACTATTACAAGTTGCTATGAGAATAAAATTCGATTTTAATTCTCAGTTTAATTCAAGGACAAATTAAACTGGAATCTCCGGATTCTATTTTTATCATTTCTTGTTTCTATTTTCAACACTCCCTCTCAACAAGAAAGGAATTCAACTCAATCCTGATCTTGAACCTTTGGAATGTTCTGCATGCAACACTTCTCTCTAGTTTTGATGCTCCAACAACTCCACAAAAAATAAAAATAAAAAAATCCAACTTGAATCAAAATGATGCCTTTGTCATCAAAGTCTTTGACTTCTATTCCCTTTGTCAAATGAAAACCCTGTGCTTCTATTGACTCTGCCTTTCTACACTATTGTCAACCCCTCTCTGTGCTTCTTTAGTATCTAACTAATCTAGCCTCTATCACTCTTATCTCTGGCTGCATCAATCCCATTGATTCCTCCCACTACTATGTACTTTTGGCTCCCGTAGCAAGGTAAAATCCATGAGATAAAACCTCTCAGTGGATCCTACCTAATTTCAGTCCTCTTGGGACTATCACTTCATATCTCCCCACCTCACACCTAGAGGTATGGATGCATGTGCTCCCTCTGCCCACTTGGCTTGAAATTTCCCCCTACTGGATGTCTCTACATGAGTGGATGCCTCCACTCAGTCTCCTCTCAGCTTATCCAATTGTGGCTTCTCTCCAATTGTCTAATATTGCTTATGAGACTACTCCTTCTCTGCTTGAGTGGATCTCTCCACTCAGTTTCCTCTCAGCTTCTCTAGTTGTGGATGCTCCACAACTTCCTAAAGCTACTTTTGAGGCTTCTTCTAGGGTTGCATTTTGAGAGGTAATTTACTCTCCCTCTCAATCACCAAGTCTCTAACCTTTTCCTTTCTCCTCAAAGGCTTTGCATGCATCTTGAACCTCAAGAGCATACAGGTTCTTGACCCGTGCACCGATTTGTTTCACCTGTCCCGTGGTGATGTGTCTAAGAAAAACCTTTCCCTTACTAAAAACCACATCTTAGCCACAGTCTTCCGATATTACGACTGAAACAATATTATACTTTAGTCCTAGAACATACGTCACATCTATGATATTGAGAGGGGAGCTAAACTCCCTTTGAAAGTGTTAATTATGTCGGACTTGCCAACATGTCAGGGGATCTCCCCGGTAAGAAGTCCCAATTAGAACTCAGACCATTTGGTGTAGGAGTCCCAGTAGTGGGTCGTACAGTAATGCCTTGACCGTGATTTCACATAGAGGCAAGTAACATAACTCTATTGGTAGAAAGGGTTTGACATATGCAGTAAGCCAAGGAAGGTACATGAGAGGTTCTAACACACGAAGGGTGAGTTGAGTGTGCCCCTTGGAAACCTGTAATAGCATGGAGTTAAGAAGGGAACACACGAGCAAAGATGCATCACAACATGGAAGGAAATTTAGCTAGCAATCCAAAGTGATGGTTAAACTAACAGCACATTTCAGAAAGATTCATACATACATACATAGAAATAGCTATACATGCATGTGCAAGAAAAAAGATACATATATCATTTAGAGAAAACGGATAGCTGAAATAAAATACAACATATGCATGAAACATGCTAGCTCTTTTTATATTTAGAAGTCTAAGTTCCATTCATACAATACATGCATGTACAACCACTAGTTCCGATAGTGGAACATTATAGCCACAACCGCTTGCTCCTCCAAAGAGATGTACTAGCTTTGCGCAGTGTAGAAGCCAAGGCTCATTACAATACTATCCAAGCTTTCTCTAAGATACTCCTATCGGAAACTTGGTTAACCAAAAGCCTCTACAATGAGCTATGAGGGACTATTTATAGCAAATGGTGGGGTGACCCTTGACATTCCCCTCTGTGACAGTTCATCTACTCTCATGACTCTTCATCTACTCTATGATTGTTACATCCAACTATCGACACTTGAACTTCCACTTGACAAGACGTCACATTACAATGCACATGTGCCCATGTGAGACAAAATGGCTTGAGCAAACCATGCAAGAAATCACTAACACTCGGTCTGTTGTGGTGAGACCAACTCTTTGACATGCTTGTGATGGTGAAGGTGGTGAGTTCATGCCAATCTTGGTCATCCGTGATGGTGTGCATGCATTCCATGGTGAAATCTTGTTGAAGAGAACTCTTGCCTCCATTACATCTAGGTGCATTGATATGGATCCTCCGTCTAACTCATCTCATAGCATGTCCATGGTCTTCTTGGTGTGGCCGAAACAACAACACACTGATGCATAGTGTCTGTGCTGGTCTTCCAGTGTGTGTTGGTGGTCATGCGCATCAACTTGTCGAAGTGCATGTTCAGCTCTAGTCAAACTTTCTTCTTGTCTTCGCCTTGGTGAGTGTGCCAAATGGGTTGGATCGCATTCATTCACACAATGACATGCATGATGCTAAATTCCCTTGCATGCGATCAACAACACTACTCACCTTGTCTGCTCCGTGCCAGCTATTAGGATGAATAATTAAGGGAACTTTGAGGTCTAAGATGGACCTCCTAAGAAAAATGTACAACCAAAATAAACTTTATAAGAACCAATAGGATTCAAGATGATGAAGTCAACCACAGGGGATGATTAACCATTTTTGGAGTAGAAAACTAAAAACATTAAAAAATAATAAATAATAAAACTACTTTTTCAACTTGTATTTTCAACTTATCTCCCTAAGGTTTTACTCAAATTTCGAGTAGGAGTACTCATTGGATGAAAAATTTAATTCCCCATCGAAGGAGTACCCATGTTGCATACTTTCGATGGACCCTGCTACACGAAAAATGAGAAATACACGAAAAAACATGATTTCAATCATGTTTTTCATGTATTTCTCATTTTTTGTGTAGCAGGGTCAATCAAAAATATGAAACATGGGTACTCCTTAGATGAGGAACCAAATTCTACATGCAACTAGTGTTTCCGCTCAAAATTTGAGTAAACCCATAGGGAGTTAAGTTGAAAATATGAGTTGAAAAAATAGTTTTTCTTTTTTCCCTCTCAAATTTGATGATGTCATCTAATATTATTTTATTATTTCCACTATTATTTTATAATTTCCTTAGGAGGCCCATTTTAGACCTCAAAACTCCCCTAATGCTATAACTTGTACAAGTGCAATTTCATCTGTCTATGCATGTTGCGCCCCCTACTGTACCTGTTCCTATTGCAACTCATTCTCTTATATGTGCATCTCTTGTTCTTCCTTGAGTTGTTGCTTCAGCACATGCAACTTCTTCTGTGTTTTGTTCTCTACCTTCGCGCGATCTTCATGTCGCGTCGTCACCTCATAGCCTGAGTCTCCAAAGTTGCTTTCATCATAAGTGGATATGCTTGAGCTTGCAACTTTGTTCCGCCTCTGTGTTTACAACAACCTTCCTCTTGTGTTCATTGTATCCGATATGTTGCCTTCAACTTCTGTTGATGGTGTTGCTTTTTGTGATGCTACTATTGTCATATCTTGATGTCCTTGTCCACGAAAAACTTGATGCCTTCATGAGTAGGAAAGTTCATAGAAACTTGATTGACTGCATCCCCAAGCGTGCTCTGAATGGTGCCTTTGACTATTCTCTCCCAGAAACCATTGTTCCTATGATGCTGAGAGGCAGATGAACACCTGCGATACCTAGAGACATGGAAACACTCATGGCAAGCAATCCATCAGTTCAAAACCAAAATAAACTTAAGAACGCGCTTGCAACATACCTGTGTGACTGATCATGAAGGTTGTGCAATTTCCATCGAGAAGTCGAGAGACTGACTACCAAAACTACGCAAGGCCTAATCTAGGCTATCAGGAGGATGGATGATTGTTGGAATTATGAAATGCACAATCCAACTTGGCTTGCTGAGGACTGAAACTCCGCAATGCACAATTTTAGTCAACAGTGACATGCAACCAGCAAACTGCGTTGCACATTTTCTGGGGCCAACGGGATAGTGCCTCCAAGAATTGTGCCACGCAAGCCTGGAAGTTAGTGCCTGACCAGACTTGCACAATTTCTGGAGGGAAGGCAAAGCCTTCACTTCCGGAATGCATAGTGCTAGCCGGGCAAGGCACAATCATAGCCAAGGCAGCCCAATTCTGCTGACAGTGACTAAAAACATGAGAAGTATGAATGTATGATGAGATGAGTGCAAACAAGAGTGAATGATTATACATGCAAACAATAAATGAAAGATTCAGGAAATAGGAAAATATGCATGTGTGTGAAGCGAGTTGCCGCAGCTATGACCATGTGTGCAAAAACAGTGGCATGCATGCCACAACATGGAGATGTTAATGAAAACTGAAACAGTGCTAGTACAAGCTAGTATGCATGTAAACAACAACAAGCACTCACTGAAATCAAGTAAACAACACTCATGCAACGCGAAACACAAAAAGTGATAGAAACACAGTGCAAATCATGAACAATGGGATTACCCAAAAATAGTTGAGCTGAATGTGCCAACGACCCCTAGATACAAAGTGGGATGTCAGAGCTACAAGGTCAATGTGAGTAATGAGCTATGCAACGTCTGTTTGATGAGTTTTGATAAAACCAAGGTTGTGACATGCATGCCACAAATCTAGGAAGAGCGACACTTGGTGGGAGGTTTTCTGAAATGATTCTTGCATGTAACCTCCAACTGCTAAAAATAGATCCCTGAATCAAGGGATACCTTTGTATGTTTCCTTGGGAGAAGGAGTCCATGCATGCAAATAAATTTTGCTCGGTCCCAGAGGGAACCGGCCAACTCAACTACACATGCAACAGTTTGCTCAGCTGGGAGAAAAATATGCACTTTTCTGGGAGGGAGCTGGGCTAGCTGCCTAGAAGATTATCACAATTTCTAGGCAGAGCAATTGACTGCTGCCTAGGATTGCGCAATTTATGGGCTGAGCAGTCCTGCTGGGAGGAATTGCACAATTTTTCCAGTGAACCGTGACAGGAGGATTTACGCAATTCTAGAGCCCAACAGGCTACCAAATAGAATTGCGAAATTTCTAGATGGAAGGCTAGTTTCCCTCAAGAATTGCACAATTTCTTGAGGGAGATGCTCAGCTTGCAACTGGATCAAGTCTGGTGAAACCACATGTAAGGGGAATGCAACAATCTTTGATGGAGAGGCTCTCATTCTGCAAGAAAATCACTGAAGCTTGTGTACTTGATAAGGGAAGACATGCTACTATGAAAGGTTGGTAGGGAGGCTCCAAAATGAAGCTAAGGAAAAATTTTGGAGGGTGGTTGTAGCTACTACAACACTTGGCGACACACTGGTAGAACTCCAGATCTCTGAATGGACCTTATTCGTGAAAAGAAATTCTAACACTCCGGAAGTATTATTCAGTTCTCAATTCATCTTGGTTTCCATGGTTGCTTGATTGTAAGATGTAGCATCTGCCAAGCTCTTGGTCAATTGACACACATTCCAAGCCAAGTCAACACAATTGTTTAGATTAGGGTTGAAGGGTATATTGGTGCACAAGCAATATAGTCTTCAAAGTCTTAGTTTCACCTATGTTGTTGCTCCACTGCTAGCAGGCTTGGACAGTACCCCGACAGAGTCACGTAGGAACACAAGCATCGCTCCCCTACCAGTGAGCCTGTGCAAGAAGCCTTTCTCTTCTTTCACCTTATTCATTTTTTGTTTTTTCATTTTCCACTTTTCATTTTTTTCATTTTCATTTTCATAAATGTGCACATCACTTATTCATTTTAGAGGTGGAAGAGGGATTAGGACTTATTGAGACTAGAATAGGTTGTTCCTTCAAAGAAGTAGTTTATTATATACCTTTGACGTGCCTGTTAAGGTTTTCCCCCTCACCTTACTGTACTTGATTGAGCTGACAAGGGTTAACCCAAAAACAACCGACAAGAGTAGGTGACACTAGTTAGCGCTCAAGCATTGTGTTTTCACCAAGATTCACTTTGAACAATACATATTTTCCATCAACGTATCATGGACTGAAAGTAAAAATTTCTTCATACAGAGGCAGGATGATAGATAACCAAGTAGTGATAGCTGCACAAGGCCTCTTGTAAATTATCCAGCTTGTTTCAAGAGTCATGAATGGTTTCATGTGAAACTAAGTTATGAACACAAACAAGCAAACAAACAACAAAGGAAATCAGAAGAAGAAATGAATGTGAAAGAAAAGTGACTAAGAAAACAAGTAAGGAGACAAACATATATGAAAAGAAAGAAAGCAAACAAACATGCAAGCAAGCAAATTGAAATCAAACACTACTCCTATGCATAAGCTAATAGTGCATGGGAATGATCACGTGAAGTGATATTTCCAATGCAGCCACCGACGCATTGGTTGATCCATGTTGGTGAAGGCTTGGTCTGTGAGCAACCCAATTGTGTGAACCCCTAAATGTGAAAGATACAATGATGAAAACAGACACACTCCGGGATTACAAGCATCCACAGAACAAAAATGAGTGAAAGTGCATCACATGCACTCTGTGGACTTTCCATGGTTTTGTGTTGCACTGCATGCAAATGTTGAGTATATTCATTCCCTCAGTCATGACATGCAAGAAAACATGACAAAGGTGGACCACTTACATTTCACAAATGTGCTTGCTATGTAAGATTGCTCCAATGCATGAGTGATGGGATCATGTAGTTCGAGTGGAGGAAGTAAAATTTGAGTGAAATATTGATCTTGAGTGCATATAGATGAGTGATGAGGAGCCTTGAGTGTTTGAACAATTTCCTAATCAAAATTGAAAACAACCTCAGGACAACGAGGGCCTGACATAACCATCAGCTCGAGCTGGAGAGCCTCGATAGTCTGTGGGGTTTCGACTTCGTTGAGAGATGAATCTTCATAGACCAGTGGCTTAGATGGACTAACAATGAGTGAATCAACATCATGATCAGATAATGAGGTAAAGAGATCATGACAACCAAGATCAAAAAATTGAGGATGTTGGTCGGCATCCTCATGATTTGATGCATCACACAGAGGGGTAGATGAGAAGCTAGGATGTGCACCTTATGCATTTATGGAAAAATTAGATGAAAAATCAAGTGGATTTTCAAAGAATGATTGGTCCTCTCTATTTTCAAGTGATATACTGATATCTGGTGTGTCCGACGAATGATCAACAGTGGGTGCATCTATGGATGGAGATGCACATGAAAAACCAAGGATGGCAGGATCGATAAGGATGTCAAGAAAAAACGAAGGAGGTATGAATAGATAGGGATGGTCCCCTACTGGTGGTGGATGTTCAAGCTCCCCATCATGCTCTTCATGAATGCCAACTCATGTTGGTTGTGCAACACCAACTCCGTCGATAGATCGATCCTCGTTAAAAACAAGTGTAGAGTTCAGAATGGAAGAACACAAAACAGTGACATCCGAAGGATGATTAGAATACGAAGACGAAGGTTGAGGTACAAAATACATGTGACGAGGTATGGGACTCACAACCAAGTCTGCACAAAAATCATATGGAGCAATTTCGGGAGGTTGTGATGGTTCAACAAAAATGTGTTCATGCTCTCCCACATCATTCTGCGATGGTGGAGTTGTTTGATGAGAGGACGATGAATAGTCACTTGTGACAGTGACCATGTATGTCTATGATTATGCAGTTCCATCACCAAAGTATGCTAAGTGGGGCTTGAGCTTGAACTTTTTCTTGGGATGAGAAGATCTCTTAAGACAATACTCGAATCGGTCCCAAAGATAGAAAAATTTCATCTGGCTCTTCGGAGCTTGAAACTGCAAATCATGGAACGCTGCAAAAAATCCATATGTGATTCATGTGGAGCCTTCCATTGTTGTATTGGTTTTTAGTCAAGATGTTCTGGATCAAAATGATAGAATGTATCTTCAATGATATCACAAAATTGCTCAAGTGAGTGCACTTTGTTAGCTGGTAGGTTGCATAGCCATGGATGTGGAGATTTGTGAAGTGTGTATGCAAGCAACAGGCAGGCCTATTCGTCAAAACATCCTTCGTCCTTGTGAAGCAAGGCAAGGAATTCATGTAAGAACTCGGGCTAGGCCACTTCATCTTCACCATCATATGTGTATGTGGACAAGAGATCAAAGAAATCCCTCATGATGGTAATAGATTCGGCATGCGAAAAGCATCTTGGAGGGAGGAGAGTGCAAGACTCCATGATAGATATGCAAAGGTTCAAAATAGGTGATGAGGGCTCAGCTTGTCATCTGGCCCTCCTTCTAGCACTAGAACTGTTGATGGTGTTGGACCCGCCAACATGTCAGGGGATCTCCTCGGTAAGAAGTCGCAATTAGACCTCAGAACGTTTGGTGTAGGAGTCCTAGCAGTGAGTCATACGGTAATGCCTTCACTGCAATTTCGCACAAAGGCAAGTAAGATAACTCTGTTGGTAGCAAGGGTGTGACATATGTAGTAAGCCAAGGAAGGTGCATGAGAGGTTCTAACACATGGAGGGTGAGTTGAGTGTGCCCCTTGCAAACCTGTGATAGCACGGAGTTAAGAAGGGAACACATGAGCAAAGATGCATCACAACATGGAAGGAAAGTTAGCTAGCAATCCAAAGTGATGGTTAAACCAAAATCACATTTCAGAAAGATTCATACATACATACATAGAAATAGCTATACATGCATGCATAAGAAAAAAGATACATATATCATTTAGAGTAAAAAAATAGCTGAAATACAATACAACATATGCATGAAACATGTTGGCTCTTGTTATATTAAGAAGTGTAAGTTCCATTCATACAATACATCCATGTCCAACCACTAGTTCCGATAGTGGAACGTTACAACCACAACTGCCTACTCCTCCAAAGAGATGTACTAGCTCTGCGCAATGGAGAAGCCAAGGCTCTTTACAATATTGTCCAATCTTTCTCTAAGATAATCCTATCGGAAGCTTGGCTAACCAAAAGCCTCTACAATGAGTTATGAGGGACTATTTATAGCAAAGGGTGGGGTGACCCTTGACATTCCCCTTTACAATTCATCTACACTCTTGATTCTTCATCTACTCTATGATTGTTACATCCAACTATCAGCACTTGAACTTCCACTTGACAAGGCATTACATTACAATGCACATGTTCCCATGTGAGAGAAAATGACTTGAGAAATCCATGCAAGAAATCACTGACACTCGGTCCATTGTGGTGAGACCAACTCTTTGACATGCTTGTGATGGTGAAGGTGGTGAGATGATGCCAAGCTTGGTCATCCGTGATGGTGTGCATGCATTCCATGGTGAAATATTGTTGAAGCGAACTCTTGCCTCCATTGCATCTGGGTGCATTGGTATGGCTCCTCTATCCAACTCATTTGATAGCATACACATGGTATTCTTGGTGTAGTCGAATCAACAACACACTGATGCATGGTGTTCGTTATGGTCTTCCAGTGTGTGATGGTGGTCATGTGAATCAACTTGTCGAAGTACATGTTCAACTCTACTTGGACTTTCTTCTTGTCTTCACCTCAATTAGTGCACGAAATGGGTTGGATCGCATGCATGCACATAATGACATGCATGTTGCTAAATTCCCTTGCATGCAGTCAACAAAATGAATCACCTTTTTTCCTCTATGCCAGCTGCTGGGATGAATCTATAACTTGTACAGGTGCAGTTTCATCTGTCTATTCATGTTGTGCCCCTACTATACATGTTCCTACTACAACCCATTCTCTCTTCTATGTGTCTCTTGTTCTTCCTTGAGTTACTTCTTTAGCACATGAAACTCTTTCTCTTTTCCATTCTCTACCTTCGCACAACCTTCATGTCGCGTAGTCAGCTTTGTTCCACCTCTCTATTGTCAACAAACTTCCTCTTGCGTTTGTTGCATATGATATACTGCCTTCAGCTGCTGTTGATGGTGCTTCTTTTTGTGATGATACTACCATCATATCTTGATGTCATTGTATACAAACAACTTGATGTCTTTGTTGATAGGAAAGTTCATAGACTCTTCATCGACTGCATCCCCAAGTGTGCTCTGAATGGTGTCTTCGACTCTACTCTCCTTGAAACCATTGTACCTATGCTATTGAGAGGTAGATGAACACCTGCAATATCTGGAGACATGGAAACACCATGGAAATCAATCTATCAGTCATAAACATAAATGAACTTGAGAACTGACTTGCAACATACATGTGTGATTGATCATGAAGCTTGTGCAATTTCCACCAGGAGGTCGGGAGACTGACTGCCAAAACTGTGTAAGGCATAGTTCGGGCTGTCAGAAGGCTGACTGACTACTAGAACTACACAACACACAGTCTAGCCTAGCTTGTTGAGGACTAAAACTACATAATGCGCAATTTTAGTCAACAGTGACATGCAACTAGCAAACTGCATTACACAGTTTCTGGGCCAATGGGACACTGCCTCCAAGAATTGCGCCATGCAACCAAAAAACTGCATTGTGCAGTTTCTGGGGCCAATGGGACACTGCCTCCAAGAATTGCAATATGCAACCTTGGAGGTCAATTCTTGGCTAGACTTGCGCAATTTCTGGAGGGAATGTAGAACCTTCATTTCTGGAAATGCATAGTGCTAGCCGAGCAATGCACGGTTTGGGCCAAGGTGGCCTAGTCCGGCCGACGGTGACTAAAAACATGAGAAGTATGAATGCATGATGAGATGAGTGCAAAAAAGAGTGAATGATCATACATGCAAACAACAAGTGCAAGATTCAAGAAATGGGAAAGCATGCATGTGTGTGAAGTGAGTCACCGCAATGATGACTGTGCTTGCAAAAACAATGTCATGCATGTGACAGCAGTGAGATGTCATCGAAAAATCAAACAGTGCTAGTACGAGATCGTACACATGTAAATGACAACAAACACTCACTAAAATAAAGCAGACAATGCTCACACAACGAGAAACACAAAAAGCAATAGAAACGTAGTGCAAGTCATGAACATCGGGCTTACCCCAAAACAATTGAGTTGAATGTGTCGACGACGCCTAGATACAATGTGGGATGTTAGAGCTACAAGTTCAGTGTGAGTAATGAGCTTTGCAGCATCTGGTTGATGAGTTTTGATAAAACTGAGGTTGTGGCGTGCATGCCACAAATCTAGGAAGAGTGACACTTTGTGGGAGGTTTCTGAATTGATCCTTGCATGTAAATTCTAGTTGCTAAAAATAGATCCCTAAATCAAGGGATGCCTTTGCATGTTTCCTTAGGAGAAGCAGCCCATGCATGCAAATCAATTTTTCTTACTCCTAAAGGGAACCGATCAACTCAACGACACATGCAACAATCTACTCAGCTGGGCTAGCTTCCCAGAAGATTTACACAATTTCTAGGTAGACCTACTGATTGTTGCCCAAGATTGTGCAATTTTTGGGCTAAGTAGCCCTGCTGGGAGGAAAATCACAATTTTTCTAGTGAACAGTGATAGGAAGTTTTGCGCAATTCTAGAGCCCAACATGCTACTAGACAAAATTGGGCAATTTCTGGAGGGAAGGCTGGTTGCTCTCCAAAATTGCGCAATTTCTTGAGGGAGATGCCCAACCTATAGTTAGACCAAGTCCAGTGAAACAACCTATGAGGGTGATGCAATAAGCTTTAATGGACAGACTATCATTCTGCAAGAAAATCACTAAAGCTTGTGTACTTGAAAAGGCAAGACATGTTGTTGTGAAAGGTTGGTAGGGAGGCTCCAAAATGAAGCTAATGCAAAATTTTGGAGGGTGGTTGTAGCCACTACAAAACTTGGTGACACACTAGTAGAACTCCAGCTCTCTGAATGGACCTTGTTCATGAAAAGCAAGTCTAACACCTCCAGAAGTATTATTGAGTTCTCAGTTCATCTTAGTTTCCACACTTGCTTGATTGTGAGATGTAACATCTACCAAGCTCTTGGTCAATTGACACACATTCCAAGCCAATTCAACACAATTGTTTTTATTGGGGTTGAGGGGTATATTGGTGCACAAGCAGTATAGTCGTCAGAGTCTTAGTTTCATCTATGTTGTTGCTTCACTGCTAGTAGGCTTAGACAGTACCTCGGCGAGTCACATAGGAAAACTAGCATCGGTCCCCTACCAGTGAGCCTAGTCAGTACCCCGGTGAAGTTACTTGCATCACCTCTCTGTGCAGGAAGCCATTCTCTTCTTTTGCATTATTCATTTTTTGTTTTTTCATTTTCCACTTTTCATTTTTTTCATTTTCATTTTCATAACTATGCATAACACTTATTCATTTTAGAGGCAGAAGAGGGATCACGACTTATTGAGACTAGAAGATGTTGTTCCTTCAAAGAAGTAGTTTATTATATACCTCTAAAGTGCCTATTAAGGTTTTCCCCTTCACCTTACTGTACTTTACTGAGCTAACAAGGGTTAACCCAAAAACAACTGACTAGAGTAGGTGACACTAGTTAGCGCATAAGCGTTGTGTTTTCACCAAGATTCACTTTGAACAGTATGTATTTTCCATTGATGTATCATGGAATGAAAGTAACAAGTTCTTCATACAAAGGCAGGATGACAAATAATCAAATAGTCATAGCTGCACAAGGCCTCTTGTACTTTACCTAGCTTGTTTCAAGAGTCATGCATGGTTTCATGCAAAACTAACATATGAACACAAACAAAAAACAAACAAACAACAAAGGAAAGTAGAAGAAGAAATGAATGTGAAAGCAAAGTGACTAAGAAAACAAGAAAGTAGACAAACAAACATGCAAAGCAAGAAAGAAAACAAGCATGCAAGCAAGCAAACTGAAAGTAAACACTACTCCTACTCCTACGCTAACTGTGCATGGGCCTGATCACGTGAAGTGATATTTCCAATGTAGCCACTGGTACATTGGTTGACCCATGTTTGTGAAGGCTTGGTCTGTGAGAAACCAAGTTGTGCGAACAAGCAAATGTGAGAGATACAACAATGAAAATAGACACACTCCAGGCTTACAAGTGTCCACAAAACAAAAATGAGTGAAAAGTTCATGGCATGCACTCTGTGGACTTGCCATGGTGTTGTGCTGCACTATGTGCAGATGTTGAGTGTATGCATTCCCTTGACCATGACATACAAGCAAACCTAAGAAAGATATACTGCTTATGTTACACAAGTGGTCTTGCTATGTAAGATTCCTCCAATGCATGAGTAATGGGATCATGTACTTTGAGTGGAGGAAGTAAAATCTGAGTGACAGATTGATATTGAGTGCATACAGATGAGTGATGAGGAACCTTGAGTGTTTGAACATGTTGATGGTACTGGACCTGCCAACATTCAGGGGATCACCCTGGTATGAAGTCCCAACTAGACCTCACACCGTTTGGTGTGGGAATCCCATTTGGTATGATGGCCCAATTGCCATTAACTTAAGGATTTGCCTCAACTCTTGCTTGTCATCACATGAGAGTGGTTCACTTTGTCTTCGAGAAGTGAGGTTCGCGTGCCTAGTGAGTATAAGTGTACTTGTGTTAATGGTTTTGTCATTGTGAGGGGAAAAGGTGAAGGTGAGTTCCATTTTAAAAGGGATCAGTCCCAACTTAGCTACGAAGGCACAACACAAAGGACATACACAGCTTCTAGCAAAGTAGTCCACTCGGATGCAGAAGTCACAATCATACAAGGTAAGATAACACATACAACACTCATAGATCTGTCTGAATGAGTACAACAATTGTTATAACAAGGTTTATGTGAAAGGTCTATCTGATGTTTAGCAGAGTAGTTGACACAGATGGGATAGCATTAGTAGCATATACAACACATTTCCATTCATAGATTATGTATTACGACAAATGAATCAGTTCAGATGTAGAACACAAGTTAAAGCAACATGCATTACAAGTGTTAAATATCAGTCTTACGAGAAATACAATACATGTGTGAAAACATGTTGGCATGTGGACAGGCTTCTGAATTAAGCAAAAGTTCCAAGACACATCGTTACACCATACATCACTAACCCCATCAACGGGGCATTGGAGCCACTACTTACTTCTCAAATAAAAGATTACAGAATCTCTTGGCTATATGGGAGGAGCTGAGGTGAAAATTCCTTTCATGTACAAATGAGGGGGGTATTTATAGCCAAGGGTGAAACTGACCCTTGTGGCTGTTCAACCACCCTCATGATCATTTGACTTCCATGAATTTTTTACTTACATGACTCTATGTTCAAAAATTGGGTCTCTTAGACTTCCACGTTACATCACAATGATTGGAAACAAGCCCATAGTGGATATGTGGGAAAAATGACTCATGACTTGACTCGACATGACATGAAAATGTTGGTACATTGGTGTTTCTGCTGGAGTGCATGTCAAGTTACAGTGCTGCTGAGTGATGGATGTCTTCATCATGTATCATAGCTTCACCTTCGTATGGTGAAATGTTCGGAGTCTTCGATGGTCCTTGGTTTGCTCGATGAAGCTTTAACGTGTTGTTCCTTGCTTTCATGCTGGAAGGCTTGACAGGCTCACATGTTCGTGAAGGTGCATGATCGTCACGTTTGTCTACTTCGCATGCTTCATTCATTCATCCATTGGTGAACCCTTCCATCTGCATGTGCTTCCTTCATTCATCCCATTCGTCATTTTGACATGTTTTTTGGTGTACCTGTACCTTCAGTCACTCATGACGAGAAAACATCAATTCCAAAACCTCCTAGTCTACCATGACACATGATCATTCGAAGGCAGGTGACCGGGAGAGGAAGTAGGGTTGTGATGTGGGATGATGGTTATGGGAAACTGTTGATGAAAATTGCGCAAGATTCATTGAGAGACGGAGACAAACAATCTGAGTTGATAGTGACTATCTGCAAGGTCTAGCTCGATTGGGAGGAAAATTTGTGCAAACTTTGGGAGTGATAGTCTAGGCTACAGGAGGGCAAGGGAGGCATGCTCTAAGCATTTTCTGGGACAAATAGTCAGGAGGGGCTCGACAACCATATTTGTGCAATTTTTTAGAGGAACATGCCGATCTGCATGAACAGTTAGCAGGCAGGGATTGCACAGTTTTTCTAGGGAACTGCCTGGGAGACTAGCAGCCAGAATTGCACAATTCCTAGAGAGAACTACTATGGCTGCTAGGGTCACAGGCAGCTAGAACTATGCAATTCCCAGAGGGAATTGGTGGGGCCACTGGCAGCCAAAACTGCGCAATTCCCATAGGGAACTAGTAATTGGCTGCTGAGTCATTGGCAGTATAAACTACGCAATTCCTGGAGGGAACAGGTAGTCCACTACTAGGAGCCGCTGGCTGGCAAAACTGCATTAAGGTCAGCCTACTGATCATCTCTGCACAATTTATAAACTGAGCTAACTGATGGGCAGCGAAAGGCTTGCTCATGAGTACTGTGTAATTTCTTAGATGAATAATCGATCGACTATCTAGATAGCCAGCATGATTGTTGCTTGAGTTTCTTGCAGGTAGTGTAGATTGAAAGTACTAGCTTGCTGCTTTTGCATTGTTCTAATTGACAGTTGATCAAGTTGAAAGTAGGGTTATGGTCTAGCTGCTAGTTAGGAGTCTGGTCATCAGAACTTCAGCAAAAATGACTAATTGTGTCAATAGTCAAAAGACACATAGGTGATCACATGAACACACACTCGCATGACTTGACGACGAACAACCAAACCATCTAGACACACATGTTCAACATGACTGACCAACGGTGCAAGCGACAAGCGCAAAACTTGTTATTGATCCTTCAAGATTGAGACGACGCTTGCGCGATAGTGAGTGTGACTCCATGTGTGAATGCGACAGATGTTTTCATGGCAAACACAGCAAACACATATGAAGCAAAGACTTTGAGCATAACCAAAACATGGTCGCAAGCATGACTTTGACATCAGCATGCAAAGACTTGGATGTAATAAACAAGAAAGCCGGATGTAAAATCTCACACCAGCTCATGGAGTGAACCTGAGTGTGTGCAATCATCAAGTGAAACTCTTCAGGGGAGGCTCCAAAATTGGTGCAGGCCAAAATCTTAGAGGGTTGTTGTAGCCGCTATAGCACTTGGCAACACACTAGTAGAACTCTAGCGTTTCTGTTTTGGTTTGTTGCTATCACAGGGCCTTGGTATCTCATGGAGTATTGAATCATTGTCGAGGTTACTTCAGTTTCCCCAGTTATCCCATGGATGTACATGGTTCAAACTTTGCCAACTCAATCAAACACAATCAAAATTTTAGCTTAGATCTCAGTGTTTCGAATATGGGAAGGGTTGTTTAGTTCGCAAGTTGAAGATTTTCAAAGTATAATTTTTCATCTATGGTGTTTCTTTGCTACTAGCAGGCCTGGATAGTACCCCAGTGGAGTCACGTAGGGACACACACATTGCTCCACTTCTAGCGAGCCTAGTTAGTGCCCTGGTGGAGTTGTATGCTTCACCTCTCTGCGCAGGAAACCTTTCTCTTCTTTCGCTTTTGTATATATATATATATATATATATATATATATATATATATATATATATATATATATATATATATATATATATATTATATAATATATATATATATAAAGAGAATTGTGCATAAGCACTTATTTATTTTTGGCGCGGAAGAGGGATCCTGAATTATTGAGAGTAGAAGAGGTTGTTCCTTCAGAGAAGCATGTAAGACCTTTGACATAGGTTTTCTCATTTAGATTTTTCCCCTTCTCCATTTCTACTAGTTGGATTAGCTTAAACACATAGAGCAGAAAGTTGAGTACAGGCATGGGGCTTCCCAGTGTGGACACTGGTTCATGGTTGGATCAAATCTTCCCTTACAAATGGTTCTTAGTTTCCATCATGAATTCATCGGCCGAAGGTTGTAACCAAGCACAGAGAAAATGGACACAAGACAGGCCAAGTGTTGTAGTGTCACAAGTCTCTTCAAATTTCAGCCACATACTATATTTAAAAGCCAGAACGTAGTAGTTGGCAACACTTATTTTCGGAAACAAAAATAGTAATATATCAAAAAAACAAAATGAACGTGAACAAAAATGGTAAGCAGAATCAAACAAAGAGAAAGAAAAGATAATAAGAAAAACAAACCAAATGAAAACAACAAGTACAAGGCAGACTATGTACATGGCACGAGCGCAGCCCAACCTATTGAAAATAATGCTTGAGAACTTGGTCATCGACGGGAAGGTTGTCAATCCTCCCGTTGAGTGATCGCAAACAATACATCTATGGGCCAAGCTTCTCGTGAACTATGTATGGGCCAATCCATAGGCACTAGAACTTGGTATGTTTGCCTTTGTCTTCATGGGGTTTATCCCATTTCATAACTAAGTCATCCACATCGAAGCTTGCTTTCCCTGCAGACTTCTTATCGAACCACCTCTTGATGCAGTTCTGGTGGAGTGTGAATTTTTATTTTTCTTTCATCCTCTCTTCCTGGAGCTTATGGAGAGCATCCATACTACACCGAACTAGCTGGCAGGGCTTGCCTTGGGAATCCTGGGAAAGCTAAAGAGTAGGCAAGTAGATATTTGGTGGGAGGATGGCTTCTTTACTGTAAACCAGGAAGTATGGTGAGGTGTTTAGAGAGGGCTTAGGTGTTACACGGTCAACCCAAAGTGCATTTTTCAGGGCAGCATGCCAGTTATATTGTTCAAAGAAAATGGTCTTCTTGATTATACAGATGAGGTTCTTATTTGTAGACTCTGCAAGACCGTTTCTTTGTGGATAGAAATTCGATGAATTCTTTAACACAATACCATTCTGTAATGCAAGTAGAGTTTCAAACATGAAAAATAAGTTTCATTATAAAAAACAAGTGATACCAGAATGTCGAAGCGTGAGATGATATTCTGTTGGAGGAAGCTGATGACCTTTTGGTCGTTCAATTTTTTGAGTGGAACTGCCTCTATCCACCGCGTAAAGTAATCAGTTGTTGTTAGGATATAGTGGTTTTTCTTTGATGAATGAGGGAAAATTTCCCCAATAATGTCCAAACCCCACTGTTGGAATAGTCCATTCACTGCACAGGGTGTAGTGGGGCTGCTGATCTTCGTGTTCTGTCGGTGCATCACTAACAGACCGGGCATTTGTGGGCATAGGCATGCACATCCTTGAATAATGTGGGCCAGTAAAAACTGGCTCACATAACCTTGTGTGATGTGGTATTTCCCGCAAAATGACCCTCGGCGGGTCCGTCATGCAGATCTTGAAGTATCTTCTCTGATTCCTATGCCTCCAGGCACCTTAGCAAAACTCCATTACTCTGCTTTCTGTAAAGCACTCCGTGCACTGACTGATATGCTAAGGCTTTCATGTGGAATTCCCTCTTCTGTCTGATAGAAAAGTGAGAGGGTATGGTGCCATGCTCAAGGTATTGGCGTACATCTCCGTACCAAGAGGTTCTTTTTTCCGTGGGGTTTTCTTGCCTTATTTCATACATTTCAATCTCTTGCTCCCAACCGACGAGCTCTTCTTCATTCTCTGGAGTGTGTACTGCTTCAGCTACAAGTCTGTAGAGTCCATCTCCTTTGATTGTGTGTACCGGCTTGATTTCAAGATCATATTCTTGCAAACCTGTCATCTAGTTCGCACGTCGTTCTCCTAGCTCTTGTTGTACTAGCAATGTATGAACTATTGGGTGGGGAACGAAGACTATGCATTGGTTCTTCAACAAATAGGGCCTGAAGTATTCCATCGCCTTGTAAACTGCATAAGCCTATTAGTTAATGTTGGGGTAGTTAATCTATGGTCCCTGCATGCTTACACTCATGAAAGAGATGGGACGTTCATCATTAGCTTCGTCTTTCTGTGAGATTACTATAGCTAGTGAGTTATTGGAAGCAAAGGTGTATAGAAGGAAATATTTTTTGAAATCAAGGCCATAATGTGGCACTTCGGTGATGGCTTGCTTAATCTCAACGAATTCATGCTTTACTTTCTTTCCCTAGGTGCACACTACATCTTTCTTAATCATGACCTACATGGGCTTGACTATTTGCACATAATCCGAGATGAATTTCTAAAAGGAAGTTTATCTTGCTCAAGAAGGATTGCATAGATTTCCTTTTGATTGGGTGAGGAATCTGCATGATAGCTTGGACTTGGTCTGCATCCACCTTGATCCCACTCTTAGCAACAATGTTTCTAAGGAGGTTCCCCTCTGACACAGTGAATACGCTCTTCTTGGGATTTAGGGAAATCCCGTATCTTAGGAATTACTCGAAAATTTTCTTAATATGGCATATGTGGTCTTCTCGTCTTCTTAAGAACATAGTCACATCATTGAGGTATACCACCACGGTCTTCCCAATGAGTCCGTGAAAGGTGATGTCCATAGTGCGTTGAAATGTTGTGCCTGCGTTTACGAGCCCAAATGGAATTCGTCTATATGCGAACGCACCCCACTTGATACGGAAAGTAGTTTTGAGTCTATCAAGTTCTACTACCAGAACCTAATTGTATCCTGAAAAACTGTCAAGGAGATAGAAAAATTTGTGCCCTAGATACTGTTTGCAAAATATGGTCCATAGACGACATGGGATAGTTGTCTTTGTTTGAGGCACAGTTAATGTTCCAGAAATCGACACATAAGTGGATTTCCCTAGACTTCTTCTGTACAGGCACAAGATTTGAGACCCAAGTGGAATGACAAACTTTATATATGATCCGTTCATCCAACAATTTAGTAAGCTCTTTCTGTATGAGGGGTTGAAGCAACGGATGTACTTTTCTCAGCTTTTGCTGATATGTCTTGACCCCTTCCTTGATTGGGATGGTATGTTGGATGATCCGTGTGTCATAAGTTTTCAATTCATCATATGTCCACGCAAACACATCTCGGTACTATTTGAACAAGTGGATGAAGGCTTTCCGTTCTTGCTGTGTACAACATGTACCAAGATTAACAAACTTTGGATCCTTTTATGTTCCCAAGTTTATCAGTTCATACCTCATGGTGGAACTATGGGTCTTGCTATTCCTTGGCCCTTGGAACCACTTTTGAAAGTCATATATCTTTTCTAGTGATACCACACATTTTGTGATAATGTGGCCTTTCATGTCATCAACTCCTGCTTGTAGAGAGCACTTGCGCTTGTTGTTGTCTATTGCTGCATCTTTGAAAATGTTAGCGTTGGCCATACAATGTAGTATTTGTTTTTCATCATTAAACACACGTAAGTTAGTTATGTTGTTTGGAATAGACAATTTGTACAAAATTTCAATAGTGAATCTATCCCTAATCGATGACATTCTTGAGGCTACATTTGCCAGTGCATTGGTAGTTGCATTATACGTACATGGCACAACAATGATATTAAATGCTTGGAAGTTTAAGATTAGTCACCGTACCTCTTCTTGGTAGTTTTTTATATGTGGTGATAAACTATGAATGGTGTTACGTACTTGTCCTACCACTATCTCTTAATCACCTACCACTTTAAGCATGACCACTTTGAGGCTGATGGCCTTCTCCAAGCCCAAAACAAGTGCTTCATATTTTGCTACATTATTTGTGCACTCAAACTCTAAGTGGCTTGACACCAGATGCTTCATGTTGCAAGGGTTGATCCGAACACACCTGACTCCTAAGTCGTCCTCTATCTTTGATCCGTCGAAGTACAAAGTCCACAACCCATCTATACGTGGACCGCTTGATGTGCTAGTACTGTTGCTACTACTGTCGCTACTACTACTACTACTATTGGTACAACGTGTTGTACAAGTTTCTCTACCATAAATTGGGCAAGGTAGGAGTCCCAACTGTGTGTCTGGTGGGGTTGGAGCTAGCCGTGAAGGATAACACCCCAACATTATCTCAAGGAGGAAATTGTCGAACATGAGTTCTGCAAGAGCCAACGGTTCATTCTCGCCATTGATAGGAGTGACATTATGCTTCATGTACCTCTCGGATTATAATTGGCTTTGGTTGCACTTTCCTTGTACGAAAGCCACATATGAGACCAGTCTGTAGTGAAATATCCATCTAGCTTGCTGGACCAGTCTCTGTGGATTAATAAAACCATATGCTTTCGGTATTTCCACAACAACTATGTTGATGCATTGGTGGACTCGCAGTTCACTAATGGTTGGTACAGATGTTCAATAAATTTGGATGATTCACGCGGATGTCTCACTCCATTGTGCATTGATCTTCTTAGAAATGGAGAGTGGCATGACGTTGGCTGTCGCGCCAAAATCAACCAAGTAGTTGGGAACATTGTAGTTAAAAACTTGAAATGAAAGTAGGAATGGAGGGCAACTTGAGTTTTCTTCTTCCATATGGAGCATATTGAGCACTGTGGAAAGTGATCCGGGAAGTGTGCTTGCTCCTTGGCTGGTAGAGGCTGCATTGTTTTCTGTTGTCTATCCTAAAGCACGTAGCAGGATATCTCATTGACTCTAAATCTTAGCCAACTCGAACAAGTTGATGTTCAATCGAGTTCCTCATGTCATCAACAATGTTGTAGTCTAAAGGTGGTTGACTCACCGAGGTGTCCAGGGTGGAATGGATGTTCGTGTTGTCTGGCAGAGTGTTTCACAACTTGCTACTCATGGATGTACTCTTATCTTCTGTTGTCTTCCCGGACTTGCTTTGTGTTTGTTGCTTTGACGGAGCTAGTGGATCGGTCTTCCTTATCAGCAGTCTGACCTTTCTTACATCTCCCTCAGTGTGGGGGGAGGCCCTTTGCTTCTTAGACTGTAATGGTCAATTCGCTTCCGGGGCTGCTGCTCAATGTTCATCTTTGCCATTGTTTGTGAGCAATGATATGTATTCACCACATGCTCAAAGCTTGATGGCTCATCGGTTGCAACCTCTTCATCATTGTACGTGTCTTCTGGTTACTCATGCATATTGCTTCTCACCTCGAGTGTACGACTGTAAAAAGTATTTGTGACTTACTTCCAACCCAGACAAGAGTTCTCAAGATGATGCTCTTTGTGGAAAGAACATAATTTTGGGTCTGCACACTGTTTGAACTAGAACACAGGCTTCTGCACAGTTTTTGGGACGAACTGGCTACTACTTGATGTGCTACTTTCCTGTCTTTGCTTAGGCGGGTGATTGCTGCAAATGTGTCTGATCTACATTGTTTGAGTTCGGACGTTTTAGTGGACAAGCTCTTGACAAGATGAGTTAGGGTCTTAATGTTGGTTGCTTCCTTGTCTCTACCCTTGCTCGTCGTTGCTTGGGATTGCTTGCTCTCATACTTGCAATCCTTTGCCGATTGATCATCCTTGACGACTACAACTACACGTAGGTCTTTCTCAACATTGATATCCACTTCATAGTTTTCCAATAGTGTTGGTCTTGTAGCTCGCTTGACGAACTGCACAATGCTGGTTGGCAGTGCGTACATGTAGTAATTAGTGGCGATGGAGTCATGAGGCTTAGCGTCTTCTGGGAACCTATTCATTATACGCGTAAACCTCTAATTGAAATATTTCACTTTTTATTTTCCCTCCACCTTGAGGCTTCCCAAATCTTTGAGTAGCATGGCTAGGGTCTTGCCATCAGTGAACTTCTCAAGGAACAAATGTTTGAAAGAACCCCAATTCTGTATGGAGTTAGGTGGAAGGTTATGATACCAAGCAACTATTCGACTGTCCAAGGTACATGGAAACAATCTACATGCTACATTGTCATAATGTACCTCAAGGGTCTGTAGCTTGAGGTAGAAGTTTTCTAAGTGGTCTTCCACCTTCACCACACTGTTAGGGTTAAAATTGATGTTCATTCTCTCCACTTGCTTTGACATCTTGTGCAAAACATCTCAGAGAGCCAATGGTCCCTGAGTCATCCATTCAAGATTTGGGTCAGCCATCTCTTCATCTTCTTCATACTCTTCCTCTCCTTTGGAGTCTAATGTGTCCAACTCTTAGTCTGTTTCTCTGTCTCTACCTCTGCCTCCTCTGCTACCTTCCCTTCTACCTCTTATACCCAAGTCTGATCCTGAGATCTCAAGAGTGCCTTGTTCACTTTGTCAGAGGGTGGGAGATTTATTTTCATCTTTGATAGCTTCTCCTAGACCTTCAAGTGTGGCAAGGGTTGCTTCTTCCACTGAAGATACAACAACACTCGTGGGAGTGGCCTTTGGTTTCCTTGCTACACGTGGAAGATGACGTCTGTCTCGAATAAGTCTGACTCCTTTCACAAACTGGTGAGTAATGGGATGAATGGAGCAAATTTTTTTACCTGAAATATCATGGTTAAAACTAGGAGGCGAGGAGTAACTAACTGTTGAGTCGTGTGTAGGTGAGAAAGAGTGCGTGTTACTACCTTGACCAGATGTTTGTTGAATGAATGTGAGGTGAATTTCAGCCATGTACAATAGGGTTCCCTCCTAGCGCTAGAAATGTTGATGGTGTTGGACCCACCAACATTCATAGGATCACCCCGATATGAAGTCGTAACTAGACCTCAAACCAATTGGTCTGGGAGTCCTGTTAGTGTTGGTATCTTCATCCCTCCGTTAGTGATCAAATTCTCTTGTTGCATTGCATGTTAGGTGTCTCACTCGGTCAGCCACATTCCATTAGGATCATGGATCATCTGACGGTAGTGGCTTATTATACATTTTCCCTCATGTCCTTTACCTGCTGGCCCATTTTCATTCATCTAGATCATCTACAGTCAATTTTTGTCTTTAAATCTCCAAAAGTCATATTTAGGCTTTTAGGTCTCATTAGCTATAGGGTTTCGTCAAAAAGGTCTTCAAAATGCTCAATAACGGTCAGCAGGTGCATGAGGAGGTCAAATAAAGTTTTAGCAACAATAAATTCCATAATCACATGCTCAGTGATAGATTTTTCCTCAAAACCCTATTTTGAGGAAAAACAAAGTTTTTTATGTTTTTATGTATAAATTTGATGTAATTTCAGTTTTCCATATGTAATAACTTCAGTGGAAACCCTGGTCACCTTGCCAAGCTTCAGCAACTCCATCATCTGCCAGGCAAACAAAAATTCAAAGCATTCAGTTCATCAAAGGCAAAATAAAGCAAATTGCCCAAAAACAGAGTTTTAAAAGTAAGTCAAAGGCAAACATTACAAAGTGGGTTTTTATAAGTGAAAAATTAAAATCCTATGTATATAAACTATTTCTCATGTTTAAAACCTTCATTTGCATCCAAAGGAGAAAGAGTGAACAAGAGAAAGGTCATGTTGAAGCCAAAGAGAAAAATCGTAGCAACTTTGGCAAATTTCAAGTTGTGGCGCATTGGGTCGTGGGCATGGCGCATCCATCTGGCACAACGCATTGGGATGCACTTTGTAGTGTAAAAACTTACATAGGCACGACACATTGAAGTGGCGTGGCGCACTGGGTTTGTGGCACAACGCACAAGGTTTTTGGAAGCCAATTTCATCCACAACCACCTCCCAAACTACTAAATTTGCTCAATCCTCATTGATTCAAGTAAGTTAACATTTCTCTATGGCCAGTGAATGAGTTTGCCTTGGTATTTATGGTGATTTAATGAGAAAAAATCAAAACCCTACCTCTTTGCATTTCTTGCCAAAAAACAGTTGCATAGGGTTTGCAAATTGTATGTTTTGCTGCCAATTTCACTCCTAGCCATTTCTCACTCCCTCACTCTTTCATTCCCTCCCTCTCATTACATTTTCATCAAACCATTCCGTAAACCCCATATCCCCAAATTACTAATCCTAAATCTTTAGTCCTACTATCCCAAACCCTAGTTAAAGATTCCTAAACCCTAATTGTTGTCCCAAAGCCTAATTACTGTCCCTAAAACCCTTCTATTCCCCAAAATAATCTGACAACAATATTCCCAAAACCACTCATACACATTCCCTCCACAGTCCCTCATACATTCATATCCTTGGCAGCAAAAACCTAAAGACACCATAAATCTCTTCATACTCATCTAAGAAAACTCAAACATTGGTAAAGATGGAGTCAAATCCTTCCTACGACTGAGATGAGGAGACACTCAGTGATTCTTCTACAGAAATGCATGCACTAAGGAGACCTCACAAGGGTGGTAAACATATACGAGAGGATCCTACTTCACTCGCCGAGCTGCAGGCCTTTCCTCTTGTTGTTACATGCTTTCAACACCAATCTTGTTATCAGTTCTATGAGATGGTAGAGAGAGTCCAATACCATCATGAGTTGGCCAGGTTGTTTGTGCTCCATCTTCATAATGGCCAAGTCACTTTGGTAGGTGTAACATTCACCTTGACACCAGAGGCTATTTCTCTAGCAACTGGCATTCCAAGTGTCAGTGAGCAGTGGAATAAAAGACAACAGATTGATAGAGAACATTATGAGCCTTACATCAAGGCTGGTTATCAGAGACATCTTAGTAGATTTTTTCCCTTCAGGTATCTGAAAGACACATATGCTCCCTTGATGAAACTCATAATTAAATATTTCAGCTGCGAGGGTCGGTTTTCTTGTTTGTATGCCTATTATATCAGATTGTTGATGCACTTTACTAGGGTGAGAATGATGAATCTCCCCTATTTTATTTGCGAGAACATTGAGAAGATGATCACCTTAGTGCACAGGAAGCCTCCTCAGTAGCAGCATAACAACATATATCATTTTGCACTAACCAAAATTGTGGTCTTGCATCAGCTTGGTTTACAGAACATCTCATAGGAGGATTTCATTTCACATGAGGTCTTCACAGGTCCTCAGGTACCCCTAGCTGTTTTTCATGAGGCGGGAGGGCCTTCACATCAGTAGGAGATTCATGAGACACAAACCACTAGTGTGCCAGTGTTTGTCACCTACCAAAAGGGCACTAGAAGGTTGTTTGCAGTAGCAAAACGAGTACTATCTCCACCGAGGGTGGAAAGGGTCTCGTTTCCTCCATCAGCAGAGCAGGTGCAGGACAAGGGAAAGTGGCCATTACATGATAAGGGGCCTTCAGGAGGATAGGAGACAAATTTCATTCTTATTCAGGATGATGACACCGATTTGGGCTCACAAAGCTCAAAGCTCAAGGAGATCATTTAGGAGCAACACACAGACATTCATGATTTTTCTCTCAACCTAGAAAGAGCCAAGTGGATAATAAAATATCTAGAGCAAAGAAACAAACAACTAGAGGATCAGCAAACCATTATGGAGCTACAAAACATACGAGAAACCCGGTAAGCTGCCAAGAGGAGGAAAGTTAGGTTGACACCACTTGAACAAGAAATCAATGCTGATCATGAATCTTGGCTTGAGAGGGAAAATATACACTTGGAAAAGTTGCTAGAGAAGTCCAACAGAGAGAAAACTATGTTGAGGCACATGGCCTACCACTACTTGGCAAGAAACAAAGTGTGCAAAGCTAGAATCAAGAACTTGAAGGCCAAGTTGAAGAAGGCATCGAGGAAGCGAAAAGAGAAAGATAGAATTAAGATATTGGTTGAGGCTTCCTTGGCCCAACACAACACTTAATGAAGGACACTCAGCCCAAATTTCAAGAAATTTGGGACACTTTTTGCAATTTTGAAATTTTTGGCCTAAAAAATAGGATTTTCTGCCTGATGCGTCACGCCACCTGGCGCGCGCTTTTGATGGGGACCTCCTTTTGAGGAAAACTCAGAATTTTTGGAATTTTAATGGAAAAATATGCATGCTCACAAATGGCCGAGAAATTTTGACAGGTTTTGAGCTTCAAAAAAGGTCAAAAACACCTCAAAAATGACCTTTCTGCCCCTTTTTGGACACACGGGAAGTAGTGTTGGAAGAACTCAATTTTGGAGGGGAAAATGGAGGAAAAATTCATAACTTCCACTTGTTCTGGAAATTAGACAGGTAGTCCTTTCCAAAAATCCCACTTGGATAAAATTTGGACACAAGAAAGGCCTCCAAAATCAGCTTCAAAAAGGCACTACACATAGGGAAATCAGCGCGGCGCATAGGAGGAAATTTGCTCATTTTAACCAAAAAACTTTATTTTTCGCCTAGTTTCTTCACAGTTTGACTTTTCTCTTTCTAATAGTAAAACTCATAATGTAATTTAATGTGAATTGATGAATTTTGATGTAATTATGCTAAATTTTCACTCATAGAGGTAGATTCATCCATGAAAAGGTAGTTTGCAATTGAATGAATTAGTTCCTTAGTTTTTAGAGGCAAGCTATTCCACTGCCTACTTTTTAGTTCTTAGTTTAGAATTTGTTGGAACAGATCCTAAACTTATGAGCTCGACCCCTAGAGGCTAGGATGAGTTGTTGGTTGCCTATATCTTGTAAATTTTCAATCATTAGCAAAGGTTGGACTTTTGGGAAAGCTTGGAGCTTCATTGTATATTCATTTCAGCAGTTTGGCTAAGGAATAGACCAGGGTTTGCAACACTTTATGGGATTCTTGTGGCAATTTGATTTGGTATTGTGTTTCCTTATATAATTGCAAGTTTACATGTGTTTTATGTATGCCATTTTCTCTCTCTGTTCATCTTAACTAAATGAAACAAGGATAAAGGTAGAATTCATTGATTTGCAGTGCTCTACCTAGGGTTTTGTTTAGTTATTTATGTTTTTATTTGTTTGAAGAGGATCCCTGAGACTTTCTTGCCCTCTTCAACTCCTCACCTGTCTAAAAGCTCTCCATCTCACTCAATTTGAAGTACCAAACCATTTTCCTACCTCACCCCATAGAGATCTCTGCAAAACTGAGCCTCATTCCCCGAACCCAAATCTGCCTTTCACCTTTGAGCCAACAAAACATCATCAAATTCAATCAAATTCTTCTGCACACATACCTAGCCTAAAATAATTCTTCACATTAGTCATCTCAAGCCTCATTGATCATATTTTGCTGATATTGACAAGGAGAGAGCCTTCTCCCGACCTGGTAGGGCTAGCTAAAAAGTTAAGCATGGTTTGATGTTACCTTAGATCCTACCTTTCTCAGCCTGAGGTAGATGTAGGCCCTAACATAGTGGCGACCATACTGGGGAAGAAATTGTTTGTTTGTTAGTGTTCTTCATTTTATAAACTACAAACGGAGCCTGAAGTTATGCCAGGTAGCCTTCAAACTGCACATTGCTTTGCGAGTGCATAAGTAGATAAATGTTGCTTCAGTCAATTTCCAGGCTAGTCTTATAAACGGAATAACTGACTTGCGAATTTCCCAAGTACATTTGATAATTCTAAACTTTTGGATGATGAGTTTAGAATTTGATAGGCTGAACTAGTTGATAATGTCCATTTGATTTCTTGGAAGTAATAACACACTTGCTTCCAGAAGATATACCAGAGCAAATCTTGATCCTGATCTGCCTCATGTGTATGAAAATCCCAATCTTATTCCAAGAATCCTTCACCCAGAAAGTTCTGTGATTCCTGTGTATAGATCTCATTCATGTCCGATTGTTTTTGAATATCTTGAAGATCTTGAATTTGACAAAAAATTTGATCTGTCGTTGTTTGAGACTAAATCAGAAAGCGTTGTTGATTCTACCGTCCTAAATCTAGAATTTGTCAAAGATATTGAAATTGAAAAGGCCAATAAATCAATTGAAAATTATATCTTGAAACTTCAAACTTCCATTGTGGCTACAAACATTCCCGAATTCTTAGAGTCTGCATCTACAACTCTTGGGTCATCCGCTATTGAATCTAGTTCAGAAATTCCTACCGAAACTCCTTTCATTCCCACCATTCCTATGTAGCCTTCCATCTCTGATAAAAAATATGCAGTGTTATCACCTCCATCCACTCCTTCTACCCCTCAAACATAAAAAAAAAAATTTCACCTCCCTCCACACCTCATACATCTCATACATCAGCTGCTCCAACTCCCCCGACATCCCCAAGACCAGTCGTAAATCCACCTAGAGCTATGGTTGCCTGATACGCACCCCTTGTGTTGCCTCAAAGTTTGGATGACATGCCCGCCGATTATCAAAGAAAAATTCCATTGTTTGATGGCACTCCTCAAGGTATTACAACTCAGTAACATGTGGATAGGATGGCAGATTTCTTTGACCTTCATGAGATTGATGCTGAAAATGTGACAATGAGACTATTTGTACAAACTTTTGGAGGTGAAGTGAGGAAGTGGTTCAGAGCTTTGCCGACTACAAGTATCACTACATTGCCTAATCTTCAGAGACAATTCTTGGATCGCTGGGAAGTGACGAAAAACCCTCTTCAGATCCTTTCCGAATATGAGAACATCAAGCAGAATGTTGGTGAGTCTGTTCAAGATTATTGTATTAGATTCAATTTTGTTTACAATGCAATTCCTGCTGATATAAAGCCACCTATGAGGTTGGCTTTGATTAACTTTCTAGATGGTTTCCATCCTGATGTGGCCTATCAATTAAGAGAAAGAGATCCAGCCACTTTGGAAGACATGGAGAAAATTGCAGTCAATGTTGAAGCAAATCTGCGTGCCAAGAGAGCTAGAACAAAGGCTGAAAAGAATGTAACGATAAAGGAAGAGGTTTCCACTTCAAATCAAGTGCTCCATAGGATTGAGAAGATGTTTGAAAAATTAAAAATTGATAAGCCTGAAGCACAAGTCAGAAATCCCAAATTTTGTGGTCAGCAACAACCACAATTCAGAATCAATCAAAGAGAGCAACGAGCACAAGACCAAGCAGCACAGCAGCAGGTGAAGACACCCTTACAGCAGAATTTTGTATATGGACTGGAATCAGATGATGAGGAGAACGTAATTGGAGAGGAAAATCATTTCTTTACACCTGATGATATGCCAACTTTTATCACTGAAGATGAGGAGTATTCAGAGAGCCCAACTGTACAAAGGGATGAAAATTTCATCTTGGAAAATGAAAGATTCCTTCAAGAAGAGTCTGATGAATATCAGAGAGGGTACATGAATGCTTTAATAGCCCAGCAACAACAATACTCACTCAGGAGTAGAGATGTACCCATAAATCCAATTCAGAAAAGGAAGAAGGTGACACCGCCAAAGAATGATCCTCCCATTGTGCAGAAAAAGGGAAAAGAGGCAGCGATCCTACCACCAGCAAAACGCCATCAGCAAATGAAAGATCCAATTAGCCATGTATATCAAAGGAGAAAACTGAAAAGAAGGATGTTTCAGCTAAAGAGGTAGTGAAAAATTTAGTTTTTAACTTAGAGAATGAAATCACTAAGTTAAAAATATCTATTCCTTTGACTGAGTTGATGAAGAACAACTGCTATAAAGGTCAGGTGTCTAATATTTTGAATTTAGATCCATTATCTGATAAGGTAAACGTGGAGGATGACCAACTTGAGTTGATCTTTCGTCCAGCATTGGAAGGTCAGTCTCAAGATAGTGATGTAGCTCCTTTTTACATCAGCCTTAGGGTGCATGACGATGTGTTACACAATGCTATGTTCAATTCCAGAGCCTCTCATAATCTCATGCCTAAGGAAATCAAGGAGAAATTGGGATTGGATATCACCAGAAAGTGTCATGACCTTTACTCCTTCGATTCTGGTAGAGTAATATGCATTGGTCTTATCAAAGATTTGGTGGTCAGTTTGGATCATATTCTACTGAAAAATGTTTTGATGGATGTGGTTGTGGTGGATATTCATCCTAGATTTGGCATGCTTCTTTCCAGATCTTGGGGAGCAAAACTTAAAGGGACATTGCAGCTTGATTTCTCCTATGCTACTATTCCCGTGTTCGGTCAGATGAGGAAATTATACTGGGAGAAAAAGATGAAGTACATGATCACTAGCAAGGAGAAACCTGTAAATCATCCAATCAACTATGTACATACTGATTTAGAATCATTTTTTTTATATTCCGATAGTTTTAATGATGTAAATAGCTAAGTAGTTGAAGTAGAAGACATTCCAGAGATCACTGAAAATTTCAAAGAAGTCTTAAAGCAAGAAAGACAAAGATTTGATAGTACCACTGAGAAATCAGCCTTCCGACAGCAACAAAATATTGATGGACAACAGGGAAAAGTAAAAGAGCAAACAGAATTTCAGCATTTGGAAGAGGATGAAGCTGATTTGTGGAGCATGGATTTTGATGGCACGGTAGGAAGGGAAGGTGATGGAATTGGAATTTGGATACGCAGCCCTGTTTTCTCCCCAAAAAAGTGCCAAGTAATGTAAGGGTCTGTTCTTATAAATTGGCTTTTGACTGTTCAAATAATGAGGCTAAATATGAGGCTTTAATTGCTGGTTTGAAAATTCTTAGAAAGTTAAATGCTAAAAGGATTTCAGTATATGGCGACTCCAAATTACTTATCAAGCAAGTAAAAGGGGGATAAGAAGCTAAGCATCCTCGAATGTGGGCCTATCGCAATGCGGTATTAGATATCTTGAGATTGTTTTTAGACTAGACTTTGACATGTGTTCCTCGTGTTGAGAAAGTCATTGTAGTTTCACTTGCAACAGCAGCAAGTAATTTGAAAATTCTGATGAATTCAAACAATAATTTTGAAATTCATGTGAAGCATCACCTGGCTATCCCTGATAATCAAAGGTGTTGGCAAGTGTTTCAAGATGACAAAGAGATCGATGAATTTCTGCAAAATGAAGGTAAATTCAAAGACACTTCTATCGATGGGGAGCATGATGATGGTGAGGCGGATATAGAAGTCAATCAGATGGAAGTTTTGCAGTTGAAGGACAATGTCATTCCTAAAGGTCTAATACCTTTAGAGGAGCTGTTCGATCAAGATGATGTAGCCCGAAAACTGAGCTTGCTGCCAACCAAGAGGGGAAGCACCCCCGATGGCCGATCCCATCGGAGGAGGTCAAAGGCAGATTTAAGCGGAAAAGGGGAAGCACCCCCGATGGCCGATCCCTAACATATCAGGTCGGAGGCGGGCACATGCATATAACATAAAGCGAGACCCAGGCTGATGTGATATCGCAATCGCCGATATCAGCGGATCGCAATCGATGATGACATAAGGCAAAGGACGGACCCCCATGCCGAGCGATATCGTGATCACTGGTATCGGCAGCTTGCAATCAACGTTGGCATCAACCATGCCATATGCACAAAACCACGGGTCCATGCGATACGCGATTGCGATATCACAAAATCACATCAAAGCTACACAGAGGAGCGGGGCTATATGCATATATATATATATGCGCGATGCGATAGCCGGACCTGATAGAGATATAAACGATATTCCATAAAATTTGAGATCCGTCAAACGACAGTTTCTATGTATTTTCACGTATTTCATTTATTACACAAAATACGAAGGGAAGCGCCGATGCAGAGAAAACCAGACCTCAAAGTGTTTGTGAATGAAAATATATAATATTTCAAGTCCGTCTAAAGCCCTTTTTACGGGATTTTCCAATGTTTTCATGTATTTTCAAATATAAAGGGAAATCGCAAAACAGACAATATTTCGGGAGGACCAAAGGCGGGAAGTGGTTTGGGCCGGGCTCCGCCTAATCCCATTTAATGGATCTCCCAGATCAACGTTGGATATGCGATGTCGGCATACAAGCGGACCCGATAGGAGTTATAAGGCGGATTCATGATGTTTGAAGTCCAATAAACAGTGTTTTGGCGGATTTTCCCATCTTTGGATGCATTTTTCTGTGTAAACAAAGAATGGCTATTTCATGGATTTCAAAGGCCTGATGGACTCTTCCGTTATAGAACAGGTGGCCACCATCCCTAAAAGCATTTAACAGTGATTGCTAACACTCAGAGAGGGGATTAGAGTGGACAGAGGCTGGGAGACAGGGAGCCCAAGAAGAGGAAACAAACGGACAATGCCAGTTGGCTTAGAGGCCATGAATTTCAGAGACAGAAAGGTGGTTGGAGTTATTGTTGAAACCGAGCATAAGTAGAAAGTGAAGCCAAAGCAGGTACTGCAGAGGTTTGAAAGATCTCAATTGAGAGTAGCAACACAAAAAGAAAAAAGGCGAAAAGAAAAAGCTGAAGTGTAGAGTAGCCAAGGGAGTCACTTGGAGTTCAAGCGAAAAGCCAAAGAGTTGTACACTGTTGGGAGCCAAAGAAGCTAGAGTCGAATAGCTAGAGCCAAAGCCAGAGCTAGAGCCAAGAGCCAGATCCAAGAGCCAGAGCCAAGAGTCAGAGTGAGAGCCGAGAGCCAGAAAGCTGAGAGATTTAAGAGCCAGGGAGAGATGATGTTCTGAGCCCATTGTTCCTGTGTAAAACAGTGGAGTTGAGCCAAGAGCTTTTAAAAGGACCTGCCATAATCCCAAAGAGCCTAGTTGAGTTGAATAGAGCTCACGGAGATGTAGCCCAAAATTTTTTGGTGAAATCCTAATTAAATTGTTGTTCTATGTGTTTTGTTTATTGCTACATTAATTATTATTGTATGTATTTACATATCAGCATACATAGCATAATTTAAAACACATAATTAGTTAAAAACAAATACTAGCATACACCTATATTTTCAAGCATATTTTAAATTCCACATTGGTTAATCAATAAGACTTGGGAATATTTAAAGCTTTGGAAGTGGGAAAGGTTCTTGTAAGTTAGACAAGAAGCCTAAGTGCCCCATTTTCAGATTAGGTGGTATTAGAGCCTGACATTGGTTAACCGCACCTTCGAAGAAGGTTATATCAGAATTCTTGAGTGACAGAGTGAAGATTGCTTGTCTGAAAGGTGTTTGAATAGCAAGAGGTTGATTGTATGCTTGTTTTGCAGACTGACTATTGTTTAAGTTTGTAGAGGTGAAGGGAAAGCTATTGATAGCTCAGTCCAGGAAGGGCAAGAAGGAAGAAGGGCTAAAGGCATTCTTCTATCCCAAAGGACCTCAAAGAAATCCTTGAAGCACAAGAGGTTTGTTGCAAAAGGTTTCTTAATAAAGCACTTTATTAATATTTTTTGAAGTCTTTTGTTCATTGGTGTAATGACAACTTCTACAAGTGAATCCTCAAATTCCTCCTTCATTACAAGACTCTGTGATGGAGACTTGAAGCAAGACTTGTTCATCATGATGGACAAGGTGAGAGAAATGTATGAGGATGGAAGAAAGAGCAGCATACTTAGAGAGCAGCTAAATTCCATGAAGGAAGAGAAGCAGTTGCTTTTCGACAAACTGCAGGAAATGGAGAGGCAACTTCATATTGAAAATATGAACCTAAAGGGGATGCATGAGTTGGAGTCACAGCTATTTGTTGCCAAAGAAGCCTTGGTCAAGTATCAGCTTGAAGAAGAGGTAAGCCATTCAAGTTTGTCTTCAAATTCCTCTAAGATTGCTTATATTGGTTCTTTTGAAAAACATACTAGAGGCATAGGTTCCAATCTAATGTCCAAGATGGGCTATGAAGGAAAAGTCTTGGGAAAACATGCGCAAGGTATTGTTGAGCCAATAATGATTGAGGAAAGGCCTAAATATTTGGGTCTTGGCTATGGGCAATCTTATGGAGAGAGTTCCAAAGCTACCATGAAGACCATTGAAATAGCTCCAAGAAGGAGTTGCATTGTAGAGTGTCAAGATTGTGTTCAGGAGGAATGCAATAGTTTGAAACATCAATTGTAGGATGCAGGTGTTCAGAAGCACACACTTGAACTAGAGAGTTGTGGAAACTCTAACAGCCCTGAAGAGATTGATGGTGTTCCAAAGGGAGCCACTTCTTCATTTGATTCACCTCCTCATGAAGGAAATAAAGGTGAAAGAGGAAGGTATAAATCTGGTTCTAACCATCTTCCTTTTTATTTTGTAAAGCATGATAAATTTTCACATAGATATGGGAAAAGAATTGCATGTTACTTTTGGAGTTTGGATAACCATCATGTTTCTAGATGTTGGAAGAGAATGGCCACATACAGGAAACTTTTGAAGGAAAAGAAGCAAAAATCCAAAGGTCCATTGGACAAGGAAAAATATGTTGTCAAGAGGATGCACATGTAGTGCACTTACTACCATAGGCAAGGACATCTTGCTGCAAAATGTTGGACACTGAATCTAGCAATGCTTCCACAAAAGTTGAAGAAAGTGGAAAGAGAAGATGGCAAAAATGGGAAGGAATTTTCCATGAATGATGTGTCTTAGGATGATTCACATGTTGATACTGATTTGCAGACAAAGGAAAGACCTTGGAACTGGATTGGTAAGAAATGGCTAGAGTTCTTTTCCAATTAAGGTTGCATGTCTATTGATGCATCTATTTGCATTTCTTTGATGATGAGATGCAAGTTACAGGTTTCTACCAAGATGGTGAATGGAAAAAAGTTGAGTAGGAGACTCAATTTGTTGCTGCAACATTATATTTATTTTCAGCTTTGAAAGTATAGTGTGCTTACATGAAAGTTGAAGGATGAAATGCATGCATGAGCATGATGTGCATGGACATAGGGATGTCAATGTTTTCCTTATATTTGAACATGTATGTGTAATTAACTTGAAGGGTTGATTGCTTTGTTGTAAAAATGCATGTAATGCAATATTAACTTGGAAAATATTGAATTGGTCTCCAAGATGGAGATAGTGATGAAGTGTTTCATCTTTTGAAAAAGAGTCCTAATGGTATTTTCTACATGCTTGACTTGAAGGGTCATTTGTTTTAAAGGCATGTTTTGTGGGCTTGTTATCTAGTCCATCATTCGTATGTAGATGTAAGACATGGAGGTGTTCACAAGGTGTGAAATCTGTTTCTTTTGTTGAAGCAGGTGTTTAGGCCATCCAGTTGTTGTCTGTATTTCTATTGCTGTTAATAGTTGCTATTGACAACTTGTCAAACAGGTACAAATGAAAGTTTTGTGGAGCAGATGTACTTCACATTTTTTTGAGCCACCTTGGTTCAATGATCAAGGTAGAGAAGCCCAAACTACCTTGTATAACCATTTCAGCAGGAGTTTTGTAGGAAGGCAAAGAAGAAGGCAACTCTTCCCAGGAGGACCAGCCCATCCAAGAAGGGAAGTGGTTAGAAACATTGGTTCAGAGGCACTATGCAAGGCAAGTGTAGGGAGGCTGAAAGAAGAGGGTGAGTCACTCTTATTTACTGTTTAGATCACTATATCAGTCTTTTGGAGACCAAAAGTTCTTTTAGTGGGAAGGCATGATCCAAAATGGATTTTGGATAGACTCCTAAGTCTAAGTGTTCCTCACTGAGGAAAATGAAAGTCCAAGGAAGTTCCTGGAACTAGCCCCATTACAGAGATTGTCTCGTTTTGAAGCTGCAACAACTTGAATGGGAAAAAATGGACTTAGGATGCAGAAGTTATCGCTCAAATAAGATGCCTTTTGTTCCTTAGAAAAAGAGGCAAAATCCTTTAAAAATGGCCTGAAAGGCTTTATGAAGAAAATCGCATTAGAGGAGGTCAAAGGCGGATTTAAGCGAAAAAGGGGAAGCACCCCCGATCACCGATCCCTGACATATCGGGTCGGAGGTGGGCACATGCATATAACATGAAATGAGACCCGGGCCGATGCGATATCGCAATTGCCAATATCGGTGGATCACAATCATTGTTGGCATGGGCCATGCCATATGCACAGAACCCCGGATCCATGCGATACGCGATTGCAATATCGCAAAATCGCATCAGTGCTACACAGAGGAGCGGGGCTATATACATATATATATATATGCGTGATGCGATAGCTGGACTCGATAGAGCTATAAACGATATTCCATAAAATTTGAGATCTGTCAAACGAAATATGAAGGGAAGTGCTGATGCGATGGAAACCGGACTTGAAAGGGTTTGTGAATGAAAATATATAATATTTCAAGTCTATCTAAAGCCATTTCTACGGGATTTTCCAATGTTTTCATGTATTTTCAAATACAAAGGGAAATCACAAAACAGGCAGGATTTCAAGAGCACCGAAGGTGGGAAGTGGTTTCGGCCAGGCTCCGCCTGATCCCATACAATGGCTGCCATGTGTCCAGGTTGAGGAGAGAGAAAACCACCCTTATCAGGCAGTTAACCCCTGTACAAAAGGGCCACCCGAGATGAACCATAGCCGTTGGATCTAGATCTCCCAGATCAACGGTGGAGATGTGATGTCAATATACAAGCAGACCTGATAGGAGTTATAAGGTGGATTCATGATGTTTAAAGTCTGATAAATAGTGTTTTGGTAGATTTTCCCGTGTTTGAATGGACTGAGGCCGGGAGATAGAGAGCCCAAGAAGAGGAAATGAATGGACAACGCCAGTTGGCTTAAAATCCATGAATGTTAGAGACAGAAAGGTTGTTGGAGTTGTTGCTGAAACCAAGCATAAGAAGAAAATGAATCCAAAGCAGGTAGTGCAGAGGTCTGAAAGAGCTCAATTGAGAGCAGCAACACAAAAAACAAAAGGAAGAAAGCAAACGCTGAAGCATAGAGTAGCCAAGGGAGTCACTTGGAGTTCAAGAAAAAATCCAGAGAGCTGTACATTGCTGAGAGCCAAAGAAGCCAGAGCCGAAGAGCCAAGGCCAGAGCCAAAGCCAGAGCCAAGAGCTAGAGCCAAGAGCCAGAGCGAGAGTTGAGAGCCAGAAAGCCGTGAGCTTCAAGAGCCAGGGAGAGATGGTGTTCTGAGCCCATTGTTCCTGTGTAAAATAGTGGAGTTGAGCCAAGAGCTTATAAAAGGACCTACCATAATCCCAGAGAGCCTAGTTGAGTTGACTAGAGCTCACAGAGATGTAGCCCAAGAATTTTGGGTGAACTCCTAATTATATTGTTGTTCTATGTGTTTTGTTTATTGCTACATTAGTTATTATTGTATGTATTTACATATCAGCATACACAACAGAATTTAAAACACATAATCAATCAAAAATAAATACCAGCATACACCTATATTTTCAAGCATATTTTTAATTTCGCATTGGTTAATCAATAAGACTTGGGAATATTTAAAGCTTTGGAAGTGGGAGAGGTTCTTGTAAGTTAGACAAGAAGCCTAAGTGCCCCATTTTCAGATCACAGATCCTCGGCTATAGTTGTCCCATTGGACCTTAAACTAGTCCATCATGAGACATCTGAGTTGTCAAACCTTGGAGTCTAATATATACAATGGTTTGACCATTATGGTTCCCACATTCGAGACCTGTAATTCCTTTCAATCCAATTTGTGAGATACATTAGAAACATAATGTTGTAGAATAAATACATGAAAAATATCATAAGTTTGATGAAAATGGGGTGGAAATACAAGATGATAGGAAACTGATTGAATCTTCTCCTTGATTCTAAAATGTATTATAAAGTGAAGTGACAACATTTTCCCTTTCCCAAATTGAATGCTTCTTTTGTTGGGTTATATTCAAATAAAAAATTGGTCTCCTAGTTCATAAATTCGATCAGTATTATGTGCATCAATATAACTATTTTTCTATCTTGTGCTTCCTTTAACCTTTCTTTAATATGTCTTACATGTTACTCCATTTATTGCACCAATTCCGACCCAACTATTACTCGACCCTCCAACTTTTCCCAACTTAGTGGCATCCTACATGGTGTCCCATATAGAGCTTGATAATGAGGCATCCTGATTGAACAATGGTAACTATTATTATAGGAAAACTCTACCAATTGTAAGTACCTTTCCCACTGAGTCTGATTATCCATGACGTACATTCTAAGAATGTATTTCATAACTTGATTTAATCTTTCAGTCCGGCCGACTATTTTTGGATGATATGCAATGCTCAGGTTCAATTGAGTCCCCAACGTTGACTGCAAACTTGTCCAAATCCTAGATGTAAAGTGAGAGTCTCAATCAGAAATGATATTTGTAGGTAACCCATATAGCAGAGTGGTTATGCTTATAAAAACCCATGCCACATCAGTAACATCGTAAGTGTCTTTCACTAGGATGAAATGGGAACTTTTGGTCAATTTATCAACTACAATCAATACAACATTTTTCCTCTGTGAAGTGAGTGGCACACCTACAAAAAAATCCATATAAATGATCTCCCATTTACACATAGGGATGTCATATAGTTGTAGGAGTCCTATTGGATGGCGATGATCAATCTTCACTCATTGACATTCAAGACATTGGTGACAAATTGGACTATGTCATGCTTAATACCTACCCAAAAGATGAGTTTCTTAGTGTTTGAATACATCTTCTTCATTCCAGGATGTGAACAATAGAGTTCTCTATGTGACTTTTTGAGGATGGTTCTTCTTATACCCCCTTCCTTAGGGATGTACATTATCCCTTGAATTCTCAATAGTCTATCTAGTTTAAGGACATAACCCTCAAACTTTGGTTCTACCTGCTTCCCACTCTGGAGTGTTGATATAACTTATAGATACCAACTATCTTCACAGAGTTTATCCAACACACCTTCCCTCAAATTGACCCTCAAGGGTACTAGGGAGAAGGTTTGTGGCCTCTTGCTTAGTGCATTGGACACCACATTCTCCTTTCCCTTAATGTATGAGATCCAAAAATCATACTCACTCATGAATTCAATCCACCACCTCTTCCTAACATTCAAATCTATTTGAGTGAAGAGGAAATTCAAGCTCTAATGATCATTTCTTATCTCAAAACTTCTCCCGACGAGGTAGTGTATCCATAGTTTTAAAACTAGCATCACTGCTGCAAACTCTAAGTCACAAGTAGCATACAACTCTTCATGTTACTTCAAATTTCTAGACGTTTATGCTATTAATACACCTTCTTGTATCAATAATGCTCCCAATCCTTGCTTCGAAGCATCGGTGCATACAATGAAGTATTTTTCCATGTCAAACACTCAAAGGATTAATGAACTATATAGTAACCTCTTCTGTTCGATGGATGCAGTGTCACATTCATATGTCCATTCATACCTAACCCAATTTTGTTGTAATGTGGTGATGGGTTTTGAAATATTTGAAAACCCTTCCACAAATATACAATAATAACCTGCTAGCCCCATGAAGCTACACACCTCATGAGGATTTTTTGGTACTATCCAATCCATTATGGCCTTTACGTTTTCCGAGTCAACTGAAATCCCTTCTTTTGAAATGATGTGCCCAAGATAATGAATTTTCTTCTGAAAGAAGGAAAATTTTGATAATTTTCCCTTAAGCAGGTCAATACAACACTTAGGTTTTCTTCATGGTCCTTTTCATTTTTGGAATACATGAGAATATCGTCTAGAAAGACTTACACAAATTGGTCCAAATACTTTCTGAACACACCATTCATGAGACTCATGAATGTCGATGGTGCATTAGTCAAACCAAATGGCACAACTATGAACTTGTAGTGCCTAAACTAAGTCCGAAATATAGTTTATGTAATGTCACCTTAATACTCAATTAGTGGTATCTAGATCACATATCGATCTTTGAGAAAAATTTTGCTCCCTTCATTTGATCAAATAGATCATATATTCTAGGTATTAGGTAATTATTCTTTGTTATGGATTGATTCAAGTCCCTATAATATATGCATAGTCTTAAGGAACCATCCTTCTTCTTGAGGAAAATCACTGGTGCACCCTAAGGTGAAACACTAGGTCTAATAAATCCCAAGTCTAAAATATCTTTCAATTGCATCTGCAACTCACAAAGTTCTAGAACTGCCATCCTATAGGGTGCCTTGGATATTGGTTTTGTGTTAGATTTTAGGTCAATTGTGAAATCAATCTCCCTCATAGGTGGTAGTACAAACAATTCCTTAGGGAAAAAATCCTCAAATTTTGGCAAAAATGGGTGTTGATCTAGGGAGGGTCCTTTCTAGTCACTTACAACCTCATCCACATATAGTTTACAACCTTGTCGGAGACAATGTTTTTCCTTCATTGTGGAGATGAATCGTAGGGGCACTCCTCTCTTGATACCATAAATCTCAATTGACCTACCTTGACCATCTAAACAAATAGCCTTGTTTTTGAAACAGTCTACCAAAGCTCGATGAGTTTCTAGCTAGTCCATTCCAATGATTAAATCATATGTCCCTAGTGCTATTATGTATGCCTTCAACTCAGTTGCACACACCCTGAAGTTGACTTGACATTGGTCAAAACTGGGTCCTATTGCTTGTTTTTATCCTAGAAGCCATTTAAACTTGTTTAAATTCATCATGCTCATAGGTTTCCAACCCACATTTTCTAATGCAACTGGTGGAATGAAACTATCTATCACCAGAATCAAACAAAATTTTAACTTGTACATGATTTATCATAGTTGAGGTTTCTAACATGGAATATTGGTTTTCAATTTGTTGGTTATTAATTGTCACATATATATGATGGTGGATGCTTTCTCCCCCCATTGGTGCTTTTCCATCTCTACAGTTCTTACCAGTTTGTAACTAAGGACATTCGTGTTGGTAATGAGGTTCCCCGCATCCCCAAAAAGTGATACGTGGTAGAATCTAAAAAAAATATTGTGGAGTTCTTTGGAAATATCTCTTCTCTTAAAGACCCTTGCCCCTACTTGTGGCTCCTCGTGTTTGACCATGATTTGCACAAGTCCTCGAAGTTGCCGGTGAAGTTGCACAAGCAACCATTAAAATCCCCACTATCAGTGCTCTAGGCACAACCATGTTTCCATATGGAAGTGGCCTCAAACTTCCTCCCCTGGAGAAGTTTCTTCTCGCCCGCCCTGTAAACCTTTGTTATGGTGGAAAAATGGTGTTTTTTTTTCCAACTTTTAAGTCTAAGTACTCTTCAACATAGCAAGCATGTTCAACAAATTTTGCAATTGTGGATGGTTTCCACATCTGCACCATTTCCGTAATCTTAGGGTTCAACCCATAAATGAAATGATACACTTGGCACTAATCAATATCCATGTAGGAGACATAACCAATTCCATGAATCTAATATCATATTCCTCTATTGTGCGGTATCCCTTTACAAAAGCATGGAAGGCTCCTATCTGTTGTTCTTCATAATATGGTGATAGGTGCTTTTTCCTGAATCTCTCCTCAAATAACTCCCAGGTAACTATGTCAAGAGTGAATTTTCGTTGTCACTCTAAGTTACTCCACTAGTTCAAGGCACTATCTCCAAGTAGGAATATAGCTATTTATCTTTTGAATTGGAAGTATAATATCTTAGTGCAAAGCACCTTCTCATTCCCTCTAGCCAATATTTTCTTGTTTGCTGGAACGAACTCCAGCAAACTCTAGGAGCTTAATCTTCTGGAGATCCCTAGTAATGTCCTCGATCGGAGGTCCTCTATTAGAGTCTCTTTATCCCTCAATATTTCCAAACTTTGATGGAGGGTGCTCCACTTCCACCTTAGTTGTTTGGTGCCCTCTTAAAGTCTCTTTAATTTCTTCTAGGGAGTGCAATAGGAGAGCTAGCTCCGACGATGAAAATGGGTTATTTGTAGGAAGTCCTTTTGATGATCCTTCTCGACCTTGATTTCTTGAAACCTTCACCATTTTGAAATATTCAATTATTTGTATGACACACGAGAATTATTAATGTAACTAAGGACCTTTCCTCTCTTAGTTGACACACACACATATAGAAAATGATAGGCATAATTTTTTCTTTTTCTATGATCATAAAGGAGCATTACTAATACTGAGTAGATCCTCTGTTTTGTTGTGTTATATTCTTTCCACGACTAGCCCACATAGTTAACCGGGGGGTTAGAAGGGGGGCGGAGCCCCCCTTTCGTTGTGCCAATTGCATAGTGGGGGGAATCACAGCGGGTTTGAGGGGTGCAGGTAACCCCACTCTATGGGGTCTGCCCCACAAAATTTTGCTTTTGGACTCTTTATTAGATTGGGTGAAACTACCTATGGTTTTGTGCATGATTTTTCGCACGTGGTTTTAAACGCGACGATTTTTGGTCCATGGTATTGGATGATTCGACATGTATAAATATGTATTGTAACATTGAAAGGAACATAATGAAAAGTCAAGCTGGTAGTCCCGGTTTTGGGATCTAGGGGAAAATCTCTGTGTATATGTGTTTTATGTGTTATTCTCTTGCATTGTTTATTTTCTGTGTTTTAGAATTCGTATGCAGGTAATTTGTGTATGGGGTTAAAACCTACATTTGGAATCAGGGCTATTTTTGGCTTCAAGGGGACGCCTTTGTTGCTGAGGGGTTTCGCTCGGGCCTATGGTAGGCCCGGTTCAGTGGGAGATCTGTGAGATCGATTTTGGTGGTGAAAGAAGATGGCGAGCAGTGGAAAGATAGAGATTGAGAAATTCAATGGTCAGAGTTTTGAGTTGTGGAAATTCAAGATGGAGGATCTGTTGGTGGATAAAGATCAGTGGATCGCTGTAGATCTGGGTACTAAACCAATGGGAGTGTTTGATGAAGAATGGAAGAAGTTGGATTGGAAGAAAAAGAGAAAATACGATTGTGGTTCTTAGATTCAGTATTGTTGAATGTATTAGGGGAAGCTATGGCGAAGGCTTTGTGGGACAAGTTAGGGACTTTGTACCAATCTAAGTCTTTGGTGAATAAACTGTTCATGCGGAAAAAACTGCATAACCTAAGGATGAAAGATGGAGACTCGGTGACAGAGCATCTGAATGCATTTAATACTGTGGTAAGTCAGTTATTATTTGTTGATATTAAAATTTCAGATGAAGATAAGTGCATCAATTTGTT
>APFE031757431.1:106085-116875 GCA_000404065.3 Pinus taeda
GAGAGCTACAACTCTCTCTCGTTTTCCAGTCTCTCCTGGAAGGGAGCTACAACCCCCTACTTCTCTTCTTTCAAGGACCACTTTTCATAAATTTTCAAACTGGATCCATAAACATCAAATGATCATCAAGTACCAGTAGATTTTACAGTCAACAGCAGTAACCAGATCAACAAAACAGAACTAAACCCAGAACACCTTATCAACAGAAAAATTCAGTCAACAGATAGTCATGAGACAGATACGCAACTTTCCTTTCTCTGGCCTGCGTCGCTACGCACTTCACCCTTTGCTTCTCTGCGTATACCCGCAGAGTTCCTTCTGCTGCACTGCGTGCCCACACACTGCTTCTTCTACCGCGTTGTGTACAGTACACACCCAGATGCACTATCGCGCCGCGTACTGCCACAGTAGTCACGCACCCAGAAAGACTATCGCGCCGTGTACTTTGACTATGCGTACGCACCTAAACCACTGCAGCTCTGCATACCCACGCAGTTCTCCTGTTGTTGCGCTGCGTACCTACACAGTCACCCTTCTTCTGCTCTGTGTACCCACGCAGTTCGCCTGTTTCTGCTCTGCGTACCCACGTAGAGGCACCGTTAAACACCTGCGTACTTCAGATTAGGGCCGAATTTGCAGATCACCAGTGTGCTACAGTTAGACGGATGCCCAAATCTGGTCAAGCGCTCGAGAGATCACCCTTCACAGATTCGCTTTCCACTTCACTTTCATATAGATCCAGCTTTTGAAACAATAACCCAATATTTCAGATCTTAAGATATTCAACCCAAAAGCATGCTCAAGCCAAATGATCTCCTTTGCTTTATATAGGCAAGCTCTTCCTCAAATCATGGATCATGGGGCTCAATAATAATAATAATATAAAACAATACCACTGGCCAAAACCATAATAACACAATACCGTAAGCTAAATACCAAGAGTTAAACATAAGAAACCCCACGTGTGCTTTTCTGCCTTGAAGTGTGTGCACTGGGGTACACACCTTAGCAACTGCGCCTTCTGTGGTGCCTCCGCACTGCACCTTCAGTGGCGCCTCTGTGGCGTCTCCTGTGGCGCCTCCGCATTGCGCCTTCTGTGGTGCCTCTATGGCGTCTCCTGTGGCACCTCCGCACTGCGCCTTCTGTGGCGCCTCGCACCTCCGCAGTTGCGCCTTCTGTGGCGTCGCGTACCTCCACAGCTGCACCTTCTGTGGCGCCGCGTACCTCTTATTTTCTTCAATATTTGATAGCTGATCATCAATCTCTGCTGCTGACTGAAATGTACTGTGATCTATCACCTGAATGGGTTTCCATCAAGGACAACACTTTAGCCATAATGCCAACAATCTCCCCCTTTGGACTTGATGGCAAAGCTTACTTGTGAATTGTCATCTGATCTCTTTTTGCTGTCCAGTAACCCATGCACTCTGTCACATATGATATTTGTTCTGTAGATTCATTTGAATGTATACAAGTGAGATGATCTTCTATGAGAGGGTTGCCATCAAGTACAACACATGCATCATAATGCCAACAATTATTACTAAATTTCTCTAAAGATATATGACTAGAAAGAATTTTATGTCTATTGCAATATTTATTTCACAAATAACCTTTTCATATCATCATAAATTTATGTCATAATTGAATATGGATCACCAAAAAAATAATGTCTACTATATCTCATCACTTTTATTTAATTTTTGTAATATCTATATTCTTATGTTAAAACCATTAAATCATGAATTCCTCCTTAATATACACATTCTAAAGAAAATTCAACTAAGGCTAAAATATTATGTGTAATTCAAACCTAAATGAATATGCTTTGGTTTTAATATTTTATTCTCTCAAAATGAATATATATATCTAATTAATTTAAATCTCTAAATGTATATGTATTTTTCAACTAAATTTATCTAATTCACTACAAATAAAAGAGTTATATAAACAAGGTGATATAATTAATAAAAATAATATTACAAATTATTAAAGATATATCTCATATATTAGCAAATCATAAAGGTAATAAATAGAGAATATGTAAATCCTTTTTCTAAGAACAAGTTTTTTAATAAATATATAAAAATAATTCAAAATTCAAAGCATGAAATATGAAAAGATAAGATGAAAACTATAACTAATATTTAGACAAGTTGTCTGGTCAAAAAGTTAATATTATCTATTTTACTTCTCTATAGACATGTTTTTTTTAATGTTGTGGTTCACGGACACTGGGTGGCCATTACATCCATGGGAAAATCTGGGTAGATCAATCTCGAAGGGAATCTTTTAAAGCCAGGTTACATGCACGGGAAAATTTGGGCAGATCAATCCCGAAGGGAATCTTTTAAAGCCAGCTTACATCCACGAGAAAATCTGGGAAAATGGGTAGATAAACCTCGAAGGGAATCTTTTAAAGCCTGGTTACATCTATGGGAAAATTTGGGCAGATCAACCCTGAAGGGAAGGGAATGTGGCAAATCTACCCCGAAGAGAATCTTTTAAAGCCCGGTTACATCCATGGGAAAATCTGGGCAAATCAACCCCAAAGGGAAGGAAATATTTTAAAGAGTGTCACTTTTAAAGCACAGTTACATCTACGGGAAAATCTGGGAAGATCAACCCTGAAGGGAACGGAATGTGGCAGATCAACTCCAAAGGGAATCTTTGAAAGCTCGGTTACATCCATGGGAAAATCTAGGCAGATCAATCCTGAAGGGAAGGAAATATTTTAAAGCACGTCGCTTTTAATGCCAAGTTACATCTAGGGGGAAATCTAGGCATATCAACTCCGAAGGGAAAGGAATATGGCAAATCAACCCCGAAGGAATCTTTTAAAACCCGGTTACATCCACAGGAAAATCTGGGCAAGATCAACCCCGAAGGGAATCTTTTAAACCCGGTTACATCCACAGGAAAACCTGGGCAAGATCAACCCCAAAGGGAAGGAAATATTTTAAAGCACGTCGGCCAGACTAGCAGAGCTTAACCCCAAGGTGGTCGACGAGAATTGACCCTGTGACCTCCTGATCAACGAGGCACTTAACAACAGGGACTCGATCACTTGAGCTAACCCTTGGGGCTTCTCTATAGACATGTTATATTGTAAAGCATTAGTATTTTTCCTTTTTTCTTTTATTTTTGAAATTTGACATATAAGTTGTCAAATTTACTTTAAAATTACTATAAGTATTTATAAACCAGTCATATTGTATGAAGGTTAATACCCTCATTACAAAGAGCTTGGTAAATAAATTATCAAATTTATTTTAGAATCTAACCACCTATATACATTAATTTACACGATAACATTTACTCTTATCACCTCAAAACCAACCATAAAATTTCAAGCATATTGTTCAACTCATATGACCCATGAATACCATGGGTTCTCATAACATGGACTAAGAAACCACCAAGAATTTCATCGAGTCAAGTTTACTTTATTATTTTAGTTTAAAGTTGTTTGTTTTTGTTTTAAGGTAGAGTTATTTTTTTTGTTATGAGGTAAAGTTATTTTTAATTTATTTTATTTTATTTTTAACCAAATAAAAATGGCAAAAATAAGGTTATTTTTTTATTATTAATAAATATAATATTTAATTATATAATTTTTTTATTTCTATAATTCATTTCATGAAATTTCCATTCATTAAGCCAAGACGAGGCATCGCTATTTCTAAATGAGTACAACTTATTTTGAGGGGGTATTCATCAAATTTTCCTGCCCTAGTTTGATGAATACCCCTTGGGTTAAAAAAGAAAAGACTTGGATTGGTTTGAAAAATAATTTACAAACCCACATGTTTGCATATTTCAGGAGGGCCTGACACTAGGTTTATCCCATTTATCACGATGAAGCTACTAACATGTTTGCATATTTCAAGAGGGGCTGAATTTATCACGATGAAGCCACTAGTAAAGATTCCATTGTAATTTCATGATTGAAGCTACTAGTTGATGCTTTTTGCAAAGGGTTTCTTATTTCAAAATAAGTTTAAGAGAATTTGGGTTCCCTTCTGAAGGAGCGTAGTATTATTTCAAGTAGTTGTAATGTCAAAGGTTACCTACGAATGGGCTAGCTTATGTGCCTTTCCACTAGCTGGAAAAAGCATTACAACATAATTGTCTGAGCTTGACATTACAACAAAACATGTGGAAGTAGAGTTAGTATCAAACGAAATTGGGTGCCATTTGGTTCTACTTTGTAGGTGGGGAATTTTGTTCTCTTGAAGTACAAAGCTCTAATTGATCATCTCTTCTTAACAATTCAACGTAGTCATACTTGCATCAAGTGCTAAAATCTGCATATGGAAGTGGAGAAGTGGAATAATTCTAAGCATAATATATATTAAAGTTTTTGGAAGACTTGGAATTACTATGGTAGGAGCTCATGTTGGGGAATATTATTTTTGATATGGCCCAAAAATAAAGACATTGAGGAGCTGGTTTGCTAGAGTAAATGGTGGTTGTGTTAAACATATTGAATCAAAAGCATTCAATTAGAACAACATATCACTTCTAGATATTGAGCTTGACATAATTGTGGTTACTTTGGAACATCTGTTGATGAGGACACGGGTTCCAATATGTTTATGGTCAAATATGTTGAATATGAAATGATATTGATATTCTTAAACCAAGGATGGAATTCACTACAAAATGGCCTAATGGTAAATAGTAATATTGCTCTCATGGAAGAAGGCGTTCTTCTGGAGGTTGTTTTTGTCAGATTACAAATTGAAGTAGACCATCAAATGGTCTTCATTATAGCACTAGATGTAGTCCACTTTCATAGACTCAAGATCCGTAATTTGTTGCCTATGGGAATGAAACAAAGATTTGATAATGGTCATGAAATCAATCTGGAAGCTTGACTATGGCACTATAAAGATGATATAGCCCTTGACCAAATAAGATGTTTTATTCCTCCTTCATCGATAGAAGGTTTCATAATTGGCTTGAGTAAGTTGCTCCACATGCAAAGGAATTCGAGAATGGAGTTTCATAATAATCGCAAAGGGAAGAATAAAGCCCAGGTGGTTGTGTATAGAAATAACTTGAAATTTGCAGTTGCTAATAAATTTAGACTAAATTCAACAAACACACATTTCTTCTACTAAATTCTACGTAAGGGAAATCATACAACAGAAACAAATGAAATCATTCAATCACAATGAACATAGTTTTTACTGGGGAACCCAATCGTGAAAAACCCCTCCTCTGTTTGTATTATATCAGATGAAAAAATAATCTATTGCAATGAGAGCCTCAATCCTTGAAGCTCACTCTGCATTGCAACACTGACGTCCTCCTCCTAAATCTGCTCTCCCCAATACTATGGCAAAATAGGCCTCTTGCTTCTTCCTATTTCCTTGCACAATTCCTGCTCCTAAATAATAGGGAAACTCCTATTTCCTTACATAATTCCTAAGAGAAATGGCTCACCTATACATGTGTTGGCATTATAGTATTGACATTGATGTAAACAAGCTCTTGGTGTTGTTGGTCATATACATGTGTAATGAGTGCTTGGCATTGGATGATTGGTGATGGTCTTGTTAATTTTCATTGATGTCAACATACCTATGACTAGACCTAGTGGAGATGATGTTGTGGCTGTTGACTTGGAGATGGACCACATGTGATGATTGGATTGAGGATGGCATGTTGTGTTGATTGGAAATATTGCTGCTGCAGGTGGTTGGAGTGATGCTCTAGTTGTTGCATATGTCTCTTTATGTCTTAGAGGCATTTCATATGATGCTACATGTGTGAGATGTGGTTTCTTGTGTTGGAGGTGCTTCTACTAGTGTTAGAGTCAATTGGATGTGATGCTGCTATTGTAGGTGTTGAGGATGTTGCCGTTGCAGGTGTCAAAGATGTTATTCTTGTTGCTTGAGGAGCTGGAGGTGTTAGTCTTGGTTCTAAGGTTGGAAGAATAGGTATTGCATGTCATTGACATGTTCCTTGCCTATTCACCAATTTCAAAAATTATCTTAGTGGCTTGGAGGAGTGTTCAGACGTTGAAGAAGATGGTCCAACAGGTGGTAGAGGTTATGGACTGAAGAACTGATGCTTTTACTCAGTTTTAGCCCTAGTCGCATGCATGCAAAGTCAAGGGAGCGACTGAGATGCTAAAGTCGCATGGAGATAGGCCTAAGGGAGTGGTTATAGCCCCAATATGATAAAGTCTCATGAATGACAGTGCTAAGGGAGTGAATGAATAATTTCACTAGTATTTCTTTGAATTTCCTCGCGATGTTGAGCTAATTTTTGTGTTTTAGCGACATCTTTGATCAAAACTTTTTGGTTTATGATCAAAAAAGTTTGTGGGACCTCCAGAAGCTGATCAAAGTTGAAAATATAAAAGTGGCTAATGGAGTCAATGGTTGATTGAGTCAATGAGTTGAATCTAGATCAAATCTAGCATAATAACAAAGTTGAGATACCCAGTAGTTTTGAGTAATTATTGAGTTGAGCACTTGAGTTCATCTACATATTGTAGGAGGATGACTGTGAGTATGGTTGATTACACTAGTGTATGGAGTGAGTGAGAACTTGGAGAAGACCCTGAAACTTGTGAGAGATTTATTATACGTAATTTATGACGTTATTTGCAGTTGTAGTAGCAATGAGCTGAAGTATGATTCAAGCATGATATTGGAGTAGTGTGTGAGTAGATGATGTGTGGATTGGACTAGATTGGAGGAGATTGTTTTCCAGCTAGTGTGGAAATTTTTGTATGGAGTTTTTATTACAACTTGTGTTGCTAATTTGCTATTCGATTTTGATTTGAAACTATGTTTCTACAGTGCTCATGTTGAGCAAGATTTAGGAGTCCAGTTTGAAAATAATTGGGGCACCTGCTAGAAATGGTGGGGGGAAATGGGAAATTCTATTAGTCGTGTCGGCAACTCACTCTTGAACATGACACTTTCTGCTTCGTTTCGGGTTGGGATATCCTCCTTTCATCATTGACCTTCTTCGGTTGGGCCATTAATTTTTTCCTTCCATTTGATCTTTGCCCGTCATCTTGACCACTGATTCGATGGATCCAAAAGTTTCCAAGCTTTGGAATTGTGTCGCCGATATGTTCAATAGTTATTTCCTCTATAGTTACACTTACCTCTGATTCTCTGTATCATCCAAAATCATTTTCATCCCTTTGTCTCGTGTTGATGATATGGGATACATCATGGCCTTCCTTCGACACAATCACTTCCTGTCGACTTCAACTCATTATGCAGGAAGTTGATCGAGAGACTCCTCCTCAGTACCTTAGAGCTTGCATTCCCTAACAACATGTTCTTCACACTCAATGACAAGTTCACATCATTGGCTTTTGATCGTGTGATTTCACGGGTGTTCGACTTCAGTTCGTTCATTCAAATTCCGTTATTTGTGCTGCTAGTACCTCGATAACCATTTCCATTATCTGTGGTTTCTCTCACGCTTGTTAATAGTTTACATCATTGACTGGTAATCAAGTGATTTTCTAGCATGTTCGACGTCAACACATCTATTCACATGTTAGAATATGTACTTTGCTTGTAGGTTTTTCGGTAACAAACTTCGATTCCCCGCACTGAGTTATAAAGTGTTTCACCCCTCACTCTAGTTTGGCCTTCATGCTTTAGGGGGCATCTATTACACAACATTTTGTCACTATCCCTCTACTCCCTGTACCTTAAGCATGAAGGACCTTTACAGTGAACCCTATATGCTTTCCCATCATGAAGAAACTCCCATTGTGTCGCTCTTCATGAGCAAAAAAATTCCCCTTTGCATCATTTTCCAAAACTCTTATGTTTTTCCAGTTTACAAGACTGGCACTAATGACCCATGTCCTCCCCATGCCGATATGCAGGGATTGCAACTGTCCCTTACACTGACCGGAGTGACTGTGCCTTTTCCCAATGGCGCCGATCCTCCTTTGGAAAGTGTTTTAAATTTGGAGCTGAAGATTCTAGCTCTAGAAGATTCGTAACGGAAGTCTAGTAAATAGTTAGGCCGGATGGATCCGAGGAGGTCAGATTGGGCTCCTTTCCCTTATTAGGATGGAACTACCTCAAGAGATAAGACCTTATCCCATGAGAAGAGGAACCATCTCCCATCCATTCAAGATATATAAAACTCCACTTTTCCTAAGCACAAGTTAGTGTGTGTGTAATAGTGCTAATTAAGTTTTGTTTGGAGTAATCAGCAAGTTATCCATACTTTGTAGTTCTCTAGTTTGTGTTTAAGGGAGAATTGTGAGTTGGTTTTGTGTGAAGCCTAAAGGGAAGAGCCTTGAGACTATCATTGTTGGGGCCATCCATGGAATACTAGCAGAAGTGTGTGGGAACCCAGATTTGTCAGAGGAGAACAACAACATCAAGGTGTCAGTTGTAATCTCTTCTTGATTTCATAAAGATGCAACTATCGATTGATTTCCCACATAAGATATTATTTCACATGTTTATGGCTTAATGTTTCTTGACTTGTTAAATAAGTTGAATACAATTTGCATATTATCACAGTTGTTGTCTATTGTTGTTTACTTGTTTCAGGTGTTCACAAGAAGAAATTGAAGATAGTTGGAGCAAGGAAATAGGGTCGTCATCAAAAAAATAGCATAATAAGAGGTAGGTCCTCTTAATTGGTTCTAACCTAAGGAAATATTCCATAGAATTTATTGTTTGTGGCTAGAATTTCTCTCGAGCTAGAAGAATTGTTTGGGTCTGCACTTAGATATTTACCTACAGCACATGTTTCTTGACTTGTTAAGTAGGTAATCAATCGATATTTGCATATTTATTAAATAAAGAAGAGATTACAACTGGCGTCTTGATGTTGTTGTTCTCCTCTGAAAAATCTAGGTTCCCACACACTTCTGCTAACATTCCATGGATGGCCCCAACAGTGATAGTCTCAAGGCTCTTCCCTTTAGGCTTCACATCAAACCAACTCACAATTCTCCCTTAAACACAAACTAGAGAGCTACAAAGTATGGATAAATCGCTGATTACTCGAAACAAAACTTATTTAGCACTAGCACACACACACTAGCTTGTGCTTGGGAAAAGTGGAGGTTTATATAGCTTGAATGGATGGGAGATGGTTCCTCTTCTCATGGGAGAAGGTCTTATCTCTTGAGGTAGTTCCATCATAATGTTGGGTTGTGTTATATACTGCAGATGCATTGACAAAATCCGTGAGCTCTGAGAAGTTCTATTGGTGTAGAGAAACAATGGGCATCGTAGGGCTGGATAAATGACTAATCTCTCCTGTGCCCCCCGTGGAAAGAAAAAAACAAGTTGGATAATGTTGGATTGTGTTATATTCTTTCCAAAAATACCTACCCTAGTTCACTGGGGGTTAGAAGGGGGGTGGAGGCCCCCCTTCGTTGTGTCGATTGCTCAGCAAGGAGATCCCAGGGGGTGTGGTAGCCCCCCTTGTCTAGGGGTTTGAGGGGAGAAGATAGTCCTCCTCTATGGGGTCCGGGGTAGCGCCCCAGGGAAATTTTTTTTTGGACCCTATATTAGGTGGGCAGACCTACCTACGGTTTTGTGCGGTTTTCGCACATGGTTTTGGGCACGATGGTTTTTTGGTCCATGGTATTAGATGCTTCAGCATGTATAAATATGTATTGTAACATTGAAAGGAACATAATGAAAAATCAATCTGGTAGTCCTGGTTTTGGGATCTAGGAGAAAATCTCTGTGTATATGTGTTTTTATGTGTTATGTTCTCGCTATTGTTTATTTTCTATGTTTTAGAATTCTTATGCTTCTATATGGGTTTAAAACCTACATTTGTTATCGGAGCTACTTTGGCTTCAAGGGGACGCCTTTGTTGCTGAGGGGTTTTTCTCAGGCTTGTGGTAGACCCTGTTCAGTGGGAGATCTATAGGATCGATTTTGGTGGTGAAAGAAGATGGCGAGCATTGGAAAGATAGAGATCGAGAAATTTAATGGTCAGAGTTTTGAGTTATGGAAACTCAAGATGGAGAATTTGTTGGTAGATAAATATCATTGGATCACGGTAGCTTAGGGTACTAAACCAATGGGAGTGTCCAATGAAGAATGGAAGAAGTTGGATCAGAAGGAAAAGAGCATAATACTATTGTGTGTCTCAGATTCAGTATTGCTGACTATATCAGGGGAAGCTATGGCTTAAGGATTTGTGGGTCAAGTTAGGGACTTTGTAGCAATCTAAGTCTCTGGTGAATAAATTGTTCCTACGGAAAAAGTTGAACCTGAGGATGAAAGATGGAGACTCGGTGACAGAGCATTTGAACGCATTTAATACTATGGTAAGTCAGTTATTATCTATTGATAATAAAATTTCTGATGAAGATAAGTGCATTAATTTGTTGTGTTCTCTACCAGATTTTTGGGATCGTTTGGTTATTGCAATAGGTAGCAATGCAATTGCCTTGTAGTTTGATGAAATAGTCTCATACTTGCTGACAAGAGGAGATGAGACAAAAAAATATGGAGAGCTAAAATGGTGATGCCTTGTTTGTATGAGCACGATCCCAGAACATAAACAAAAATAAGTCATCGAGTGGGAGATCTAAATCTAGAGGGAGATCTAAATCTCTAGGAAAAATTGTAAAGGTGGTGCGTTGGAAATGCGGAAAGGAAGGGCACTAGAAAAGGGATTGTAAATCTAAAGCTCCTGACAAAGGAAAGGGATATGATGATGCTCCTTCTGCAGAGGCGAAAACCACCTCAGATGAAGGTGAGGATGTGTACTTGGCTTCTTCAAGTACACATGTAGATCATGAGGCATGGTTGATT